>JYFJ02004385.1:0-32533 GCA_000934665.2 Catajapyx aquilonaris
CACTAGCTATATCTGCAGGCTGTGTTGCAGTTGGCAGTAGCAGCCCTGAGTCCCTGATTTCATCAAACTTTGCTGTCAGTGTGATGAGCCTGCAAAGATAAGAACAATGAGGATTAAAATAAGGAAGGCATTCAAAGGCATATTTTAGTGACCATAAATCCTGCAGTGGCATACTCCTTTGAACATTTCCTTTGTCTTGTTTATACATTCACCTCCCTTAGAAAAAGTACAGTAAGGCATTTCTGGTAGACTGATACGGCTTTAAAAAATAGGCTTCATGATAATTGCAAGTAGCTTATGACCATGGAAAGAACTTTTGCCCAAAATCATCCCAGATTTATAGCATTTTTTTTTTAATTCACAAAAAAAAATGTCAGTACATGCCCAAATTTTGTGCACAGAAAGAAAAGCTGAATTTCAAAATATTCACATAAATTCCCCCATGTCCTCCCAAATGCATTATTCACCTGTGTCCTATGGTAGAACAAATTATCTACTAATTGAAACAGAACTACTGTTGCATTATTTTTCATGCATGCATTGAATTCTACAAATGTTGCACAGATTAATTACTAGTGAGAAGTGATGTATGCCTTGAATACCATATGGGTGTGGAAAAGTAGCTTTTGTTCACAACAAAAAATAATCTTCATTTTAGATCTCATTACCTGCCAAAATGTAGATCAGGTGTGTTGCCATAGATGCAACATCACTGTAACTAACATGGGACTTTTTTCTGTCTCGAATGCAAAGGCAATCCAATATTCTCTCCATTGGTCATGTAGTGGTGTCAAGTTTCACTCTGACATCCCAAGCAAAAACGCAGCACATGCAAAAACCATGTATGTTGAGCTGAGCATACCACTGCACTCCCCTTTATGCAGCCTACGTAACGGTACAAACCTTGTTACTCTACAAGTCTTCGTTGCAAAGTTAGGGGCATAGTAAAACCATGTATGAATATCCTTTTCAATGGAAAGTGAAAACTTCAAATGCGCTTATCTCGAAATGATAAAAACCACACATACAGGGTTTTTGCTTGGTACGTCAGCACTGCTCATGCAAATGTAAAAATTGTCCAAGGCCTACATGTCACCATTTAAAAATGCAAGCAACTCACTTTGTAGGTGGAATATTGTGTTTCTTCTGAAGATCCACTCTCAGTCTCTCACCAACATGGCGGTAAATTTCCACTAAGGTCACTGCTGCTGCATCTCTCACAGAAGGAGCAGGATCACTCAAGAGTCGCACCAGGGAAGGCACGAGTTTTGAAAGGGACAAGGAGCTTGAGCCATGGCTGTAGTAAAGAAACAAGACAAATGATAAATAACAAGACCTACTGGGCGAAGTACATTATTATCTACTATTCATCTAACAAGTCAATCACAAATTCACATGTGCAGAACATACTATCCTAGGGCTTTGGAAAACCCACTTAGCCTGCATTAGTGTGAAAGAATTCTTTTTTGTACACTAAAATACAAAGTGCAAAATATTGCACTTGGGTACAAATATCACATTTCTACAAAATATGCACACAGTACTTGAAAAACTATGGTGAAATCTCCACACTGATATGTGCAGCGCTTCATAAAATGTAGGTTGCCTGGTTTGTGGAACGCTATCCAATTTGGACTGGTACCAGCTCTGGGTGTTCCACAGCTCTAGTACACTTCCACCAGGGGACCAAAATTTCTTTTTTATACTTTGGCAGTTACTACTACAAACACACAACATAAGTCAAATTGATTTTTCTTGTAACTTGCTCAAAGGGTGTGGCACCTGACCTCATTCCTGCTTCTCAGGTAAGTATATTTAATAATCATTAATAATAATCATGACATAATCAGCTTATCCAACCATTAGCTAGTCCTTCCTAAAACTTGCAGCCATAGCAACTTGGCAGGTCCCCAATAGAGCCCCTCTATGCTTCCTGACTACTGAATAATGCACATGGCATTCTCAGTGTTGCAACATGTACTTTCTATGGCAGTTCTGATACTAGGCCACGTGAAGGTCCTACACACAGTCGCAGTCAGTTAATGCAGGTGGCATACAGATTTCCAATTTTACAAAGAGGATGGCAGAGAGGCAAATGGTTGCTTGTTGCTACTATTTTTACTGTGCTACATGGCATCGATATCAGTTCATTTAAAAAACATGCAGCTCAACCTGCATGCAACCAACCATGACAGAAATGTGCCTCTCTAGGTCACAAGTCCAGCACAAAATATCACACACTTACTATAGGAAATGCAGAATTATAATTTTGCACACTTCAGAAATTCTACCCCATGTCCTGTTAATTGTTTTCAAATGTAATTTATCACAAATTAATTTATAAACCTACTGTAGAACAATTCAGCCATGTGCCCTGACTTGCTCTAACAGCTCTAACATACGATATGCATTGCTGATTGTAGTTGCATGGCACGATATGAATAATGGAAAGTGTAGCAACAAATTGACTAATGTAAAATTGCCACAACGCTTATGCTTCATGATGCTGTCACTTAACCACCACCAAGTTAGTTGCATTACTCTTGTTGCATCATACTTGTTGAAGAAAGCTGATTTAATTCAAGTAGTCTGTGTTACAGATGCTCAGTCTGTAGGTACAACAGCTAATAAGTTCCTCACTTAATAATTAACTAATTAAGATGAAACAAAAGGCACCAGTGAATATATTGGAGTAGCCAATTCTTAAAACCCGCAAAAAAACCTTCTGTACTTGTAAACTGCGTTTATGTCATAAGTCACATTATCCTCCATATGCCCGCAAAAGTTAAATTTCTGTGCCTATTTGAAATTTCAGGTTTTTTTTGTGCCTTAAAATCCGGGCTCTAGTCTTAAGTAGCGTAATATTACACATGTACCGCTAACAAGGCATGCTAAGTCAAAATAATGCATCAAGTTGTCCCCCCGGTGCAAGATGTCTTTCATGTTGAGTCCTTGAAACATTAGGACTTCCAAGGGCTAACCAGTCAACTTGGTGAAGACACATTGTCTCATGCATATATGTAACAGCCCGGGGGTAAAAGGCCAATAATTATTAAAGATCTATGGTCTCCATTGACAGTGGATGCAAAATTGCCCAGTGCTTCACAGATCAATAAGTACTGGCCGAAGTTTCAGTACAATCAATGACAGAAGTTATTCAAGTAATGCCTGTGCAATGTTGCAAAATATCACCTAGGAATAGAACAAGTCATGCAACATTTCAATCCCGAACCAATACATTCTATCTGCAATTAAATACTTCTTGCCTGGCATTCAGCAAAAGGTATACAAAGACATTGCAATCAGACATATATGACCACAGAACCCAGCATTGCAAACTTGCATTATTACACGCTACTTCTCTGACCATTCAGCACTTTTCCCTATATGAAATGCATCAAATAAAATGCTTAGGACCAATTGATACTAGGCCCTATCTGGAGCAATCCAATAATATTTCACCTGCCTAATGATCGCTTACCAACAATAAACAACCAGATGGCAGGAGAAGTTTAATCATGTTAAAATAATAGATTCTTCTTTTGAGACAACAGTAAAAACATCAGCTGGGAATTGAACCCAGATCCCCTACATTGAACAGGTGTTCTGCCACTAAACCACTGCTACTTTATTGCTTATTAGCAGCAAACAATAGAAGTTTTTGGGTGACGTTTCCTAAAGATTGTCTACATTACTTCCTTGGGAATTTACGCCAGGCTATAAGGAAGGTCACACACACACACACACACACACACCCATGCAGTACAAACCTGCAAATATAATCCCACATGCATAACTTCTGAGCAGGTGTTACTACATAATTATGTGTTGCATGCCATGCACGTTTTAATTGTTATACCGTAAGAAATGACTTTAAAACACTTAAGGCAGATATACAAGGTCACAAAAATCCTCATTTGTGCTCTTACTTGCTCAGTGCTGTTCTGAGACACCACATGATCTCTTCCCTAACCCTCCCATTTTTGTGTGAGAAAGCTGGTAGGAGTTTCTCAAATAGCTGTCCTGGACTTAAAACATGTTCCATGAGCGCAGATAACACAAGCTGCGCCCTTTCCCGGACCACATCCTTGGGATCACCTAGGAAGAAAGGTAAAAATTAGTCAGCATAATTCTTAAGCTTCACACAAGCACTTCCATAAGCAACAAGGAGTAATAACAATAATTCCCTAAACTATTAAGAAGTGCTATTAAGAAAATAAATATGGCAGACATTTGTGCAATCATTAAAAATACACAACGGCTTAAAACTCTAGTCCACAATGAAAATGACAGCATGAACAGTGTCACTGCACATGGTGAAATGCTCCATTTGAAAGAAAAAGGTGCTCATCCTCATAAGGCTCAAACCATCATAGGCAGATGTTGATGGCTAATTTGTACAGCTGAGCATTTTCGACCACAAGCTCTTTGGACCAGCTCAGAAAGTGAAGTGAAAAGGCTTAGTCATTTATCACAACTTATTCCACATGTGGTGAGTTTCTACCCTGGTATGACTTGAGGTTTATAGGCAGAACAAAAAAATTCAGAGAAGTTGCAATGCAGCATTATCTTGATCTACCTTGGGTGTAGGTGTTTATGATGTTAGTTTATTGTTTGTTTTATTTACCACATGCTGTAGCATGGCTCCTTTGGAAAGGGAAAGCAAACAGTTTACAGGTCACATAATTTCATCCATTTAACTATGTTCAAGAAAAAATTATGTATATTTAAAATAGTTTCTGGGTATCATAATTTCACACTTGTTTCATCTACTTGGATATGGGAGAAGGAAGCAAGAAACACTGAGCAGGAAAGGGGGGGGGGGGGNGGGGGGACCAAAAAAAAATCGGGTACTCATACAGGAGGTGAAAGGTGTACAGTACATACACGAACCCTATTACACCAGAACTTGATCATTGGATAAGGGAACCGCTTATCCGTAACAACAGTGAATTATTTCTAAAATTTACACGAAGCTGCAACTCTGTCAGATTTCAATGAGGTTAGCAACTGTGTACTACAAACCCCTTGTCCATGGTTGATCCAATGGTTCAATTTCCCGAATAAGCTGCCATGTAAGAAGAATTACATGCTTCCCTTCCATTTTAGCTCATTTGGAGGGGAGTGATCTTCCCACCCTCTGGTCATTGCGTGAAAACACTACCATCTGGAGGTCCCACCATGGCAAGGAAATGCCAAAAATCCTTACCATAATGGCTTGCCCTTTCCTGTGTACAGGAGCCAAGTACACAGCAGTTGCATAATTTTACTTTTCCTATTGATAATACAGTCAAACTTCTATAAGTAGAATCTCCATGGGACTGGAAAAAACTTCCAGTTATAGACGATTCGAGTTAGAGAAGTTTGGAATATTTTTTAAGCACATAACTCTACAAGGAAAACCACCTTAATATCCAGCGACGAAAGGTGTTCCAATCTTAAAAATAACTGTCACTATCACATTACAATGTTCCTCCTTGTTTTGTTGTAAAAAAAACTCCCTTATGGACATTTGCCTATTCTTAGATCGGCTCTCACTCTTAAGAAAGGATTAAATAGTCACAGTCGAGTCAAACACTTCTTTCGGTGGCATGAGTCATTACTGGTAGACGGAGATCAGGAAAGAGACTTTCTGTACATGTGGCCTACTCTCGACCCTTCGGCTGGGAAATGAGAAAATTTTCCGTACTCGCCAACATGAACTTCGACTTAGGGAAACTGAAAATGCATCAATATCCCATCGTAAGGCCCCACCTGCACTTCGAGTTATGGAGAACTTCGAGTTAGGGAAGTTTATTTCCTATTATTTTACATTGTGACTAACCAAGCTCATAATTTTCTTTGACTTATACAGAACTTTGACTTAAGGAAGTTCGACTTATATAAGTTTTACTGTAATAATCATCATCTGGGTAATGCTTGCTGTACTATTGATCGCGCCACAAAGGCGGCATGACACTTGTGGCAAGAAGGCGCAGGAAAGCACGGGAAAGCATAGGGGTAGGATGCAGTTCACTGTTGCTGTGGACCTGTTCTCGTGCTAGTGCTGCGGAAATCACTGTTAGGTCGTGTGTTGACATTGGCTGAGCGTAGGGCATGCCATATTGTATCCGACGGAGGGAACTTTGAAATTATATTTAATAAAAATGGCCAGCTATGTATGACATGAAACAAATCACGAATTTCTAAAGCATTACAGAGTGTACATCAGGGTTATTCAACGAACCCTCTCCATGGCCACACATGTGGTTAGCAAAAATTGTTTACTTTAAAATTGCCAAAGAAGGCACTATGAGTCTGCCATAATTTGTTTTTATAATGTTAGACTATGTACAGATGATGGCCATTTTTGAGTCTCGCATTATGTTCATATGTAATAATTTTTTTTCTTCATTACTCCTTGGGGGGGGGGGATTACCACCATTGGGATTTGTTGGAGCGTGTTAAGAAGGATCTTATTAGTTTTCTCCAAGGGTAGGTGGGAGGGGATGTGCAAAGTGCATGTGCGCTGTCGTTGAGTGGTCATTTTGTGAACTCCCCTGGGTGGATTAGTCTTTAGGAAATTTCCACCCGAAATGAAGCCGGAGATGGCCCAACTCTGCACGGATAAAGGTGGGAACCCCGGGTGGGGATTGAACCAGGGACCTTCACATCCGTGGGCGCGCGCGTTACCGCGGATCCACTTCATCTCCCCGATATGTAATAATCATAATCATAATAATAACGTACCCCGTGACAGGCCTCCTTGCCGGGCATTTTATATCATGTCAATGACTGGAATCATTTGCCTGCCGCCCTGAATATTAAATATAAAAGTAATGGTAACAGTAAATACTTAAATTAATCTCTTTGAACAATATGTGACAATACCTTTATTATTATTATTATTATTATTATTATTATTATTATTATTATTATTCCTATAATGCGGGATCATGCACTGGCTTGTTTTAAATTTTGGTGGCCATGTCAAATGCAAAAAATTGCAAATTATCATCTTTCAAGCCCATCATGCCAGTGTGCCATTAGTGCCCTGGCCCATGCCTACCAAGACCAAGCTGTAACCAGTCTCAACATAAATCGCACAAGCAACAATTTGTAGCTGTAACATTTGGAAGGTCAGGCTCGAGGTAAGAGTTCATAGGTTTGACAGAAGTGAAATCTGTTTATAAAAAATTACACAATCCAGCGCAAGTCCACTGGGTCATAATTTTAATGTAAGAACATGAATTTCCCCCCCTCATTGATGATTCATGACTGTCAATTTGTGAGAGGACTGGATTTTTGGAAAATGTGGCCAATCACTGTATATTGGGCTGAATAAAACTATGTGAGCGAAGGGAGCAGCAGACATCAAGTACATGGCATGCACACTTGCAGACATGCAGAATAAAACTGAGAAAGTACATGAGAATTATATTGTGTTACTGCAAATTGCTTGAATGGAGCATAAGTCAATTTTTTTAAGTTATTTTTGTTATTAGAAAGCAAAAAAGGATAAGGTGAAGGATCTGTAATAATGTGTGCGTGGCAGGAGGCCCAGGGAGGGGATTGATGGAGATAGGGGAGGGAAAGAATGCTTAAAAAACTGATTTGCTGTCCTAGGATTTCCTTATTGGCTAACTGAAACCATATAACAGCACCCAACAAATCTGCAATTACCTAAAATACCTTCACAGAACCCTTGTAACAAGCCTACAGAACCTTAGGATTCTACAGGAGACAGGTTGAAGAACATGAGTCTAGCTAATCAGACATTTCTAAACACGCTCAAGGATGGCATTGTCATAACTTAATTTCTACAGCACAATACAATGACACTTCCTAGCCAAAAATTATGGAAAAGTTACTCATCACCCTGCACCAACCTGTGTTATACAACAAAAAACAGAAATTTTGACTGTCAGAAAATAAACAGCCTTTTTTTTGTGAAATACAAATTATTCTTGCAAATGATCTAACTTTTCATATCCATTATCAAGTTACTACAGATTTCACCATTTTACATAACTGCAAATCTTATCAACAACAACAAAAAACCTCAGAAATGAGCAGGTCACCGTTGGTTGTACAGTGCTTTTCTGGGAAATCCCCTAAGGTAAATTCAAGGACCCAGTCGTCATGGCAACAGCAGATTTCCGTCAAGAATCCCTCAGTGATTGGCTCACATAGTAAAGAAAATATTACAATTGTTTTTTGAGAACAAGGATAAAATACTTTCAACATAAATGCCATAATGTTTTAAACCCAATTGAAACCAATTACTTGGACTGGTATAACACGTAAGATCATACTCTACAGGATCAGTTCTGTAGTATGATTAACGGAACTCTAGAAACAACTAGAGAGTCTGGCTGACTGGTATAACACATATGCCATTTCCTTCAAATGTTACGAATTTAATACAATTTCTAGCCACAGGTTAAACCAAATTTGTTAAAAAATCTTCAAGTTCCCTATATAGTCACCCATTTTTAAAATTCATGTGTCCTATTATGTATGCTAGTAGTAGACTCGTTGCCATATTTTGGCAGCACCCCCGACTTAAATTAGAAACATGTGCAGCAAGGGTAGAAGGGCCTAAGACAGGACATATTAAGACATTGTCGCCCTCTATGATGTCCTGTACAGGCGCGTAGGCAGCAAAAAATTTGAAGGGCCCCCCCACTTCATAAGCGCAATGTGAACAAGTCATAAAGGGCGGAAATGGGGGGGGGGGGGTTCAAGGTCACACGAGCTTAGGTGAATGTGGGAGATTTAAATGGGTTGTATTTGATGAAATTAGTAGCACTTTTCCCCCCCCAAAAATCATGAATTAGTAATTTCTAATGCTATTTCAAACTGTCCTGTATATCGTCGCGGTCCGCCAGTTGAATAGCCCTGAAGTAGCGCATCAGAATGTCTAGTGAACCCAAGGAAAAAAATTCCTGATACTGCCAGGTTTCCCAGTGCTCATTTGACTGAATTTCCCTGATTTTTATGGCTTGTATGGTGCGGTGTGCATTGACGATTGTTCGGAAAACACAACAAAATGCAAGTAGTTCAATGACAAATTTGCGTAATTGTGTTCACAGAAAGAGTTGTAATGTGACTCAAAGACCTAAACCTACAGAAAGAGCCCTGGAATCCCAGTCGGGCCGAACTCCAACCCAACATCAAGCCAGTGGCAAGGCAATTGAAGGGCTCCATGGAAGAAGGGGGTAACTAGATGGGAATTCCCATCTATTTACCCCCTTCTTCCATGGATTCAATTGTGAGAAGGGTGGCTAGCACTCACACTGCCGTTGTCACCGATTCCTCATTGGGCAGAATTCCAGCCTGGCAAAGAAATTCCCCGATAATTCCTTGACTCTTCCAGAACAATAAAATTCCCAGATATTTCCAAGATTTCCAGGTTGCTAGACACCCTGTACATAGGCCCCTACCAGTTGGTGCATAGGCTCTCCCTCTGCACACTACTTCTGTGCTTAGGGGGAAAGTAGTACAGGTAGTCCCCGGTTTACGAACGACCTGACTTATGGTGATCTGTACTTATGAACGGGCTCCCAAGGCTCCATGGAAAAAAAATTTATAATGGGGAAGTAGCCTTCATTTTGGAAACTACATAATAAATTCGCCCACATTTTTGGGATTTTTTTGGCATATTCCGTTTCAAGATATCAGTTTCAGTTCCGGAGTAATTGGGGTTTTTATGTAGGCTACTGG
Organism: Catajapyx aquilonaris; assembly: GCA_000934665.2. Classification (NCBI taxonomy): domain Eukaryota; kingdom Metazoa; phylum Arthropoda; class Diplura; order Dicellurata; family Japygidae; genus Catajapyx; species Catajapyx aquilonaris. The sequence continues at coordinate 9,706 of JYFJ02004385.1, forward strand.
TGACGTCACTGTTTCCCTAGAAAATGTTGACGTCACGCGAAGTGAAATGAACGCAAAAATGGTGTTATAGAACGCGCCCCGTCATTGTCGTAAAATGCTTCGCTGTTGTTAGCAACTGTCCCATTCCGTGAGCAAGATAGCGGCCGGGGCGCGTATTTATTCCAGGGCGCGCCAGTCGCTTCTGGGCTGACAGTGGTGCCAACTGGTAGGAATTATCTGTCACCCGAATTCGGCACATTGAGGTCCCTTTTCTCCACCTCGATGGCCTACATCCGCCTTGCAAATGCTTTCCGTCGTGTCCGCGGTTAATTCAAAGTCAAATTCCTCATATCTCGCAGTCAACCAGGCATTTCAGTGCACCCTTTCGATTGGCACCACCCGGCTCCGCCGTTTTTCCCGCCAATTTTGAAGGCACTTTTAAATGTGCCGTAATTTATCCAGTAATGTCATTTTGATGCAACAAAGTGATGGAATGTATGTTTACAGGCATGGGCTAGCTAGTTATGAACAAAAATCCCAAATCCCAGACCAAGGCTAGTTCCCCATTACTCCTCTATTTTTAATCACTTCTTCATACGTTGATCGACACCTAGTTCAACATAGCCTGTATATTGTATAATTAATACATAATTGCGAAACTACGTTCGTCGTGCATGTAAACAGACACACATGACATTAGTGGTTCGTTGGAGCAGAATCTTTACTGTGTATGTATGCGCTGTTCCTCAGGGATTTGAGTTACGTACAAATGCGACTTATAGACATTTTCAGGAACGTAACCTTGTTCATAGAACGGGGACTACCTGTACTATATGCACGTTGGTGATAAGTCACTGTGCAGAAAAAGCCCACCAGGGCGCCATGACCAGCATGTGTCTCGCCTCCATTGAAGTGGGTCATACCCCTTCTGACCGCTATATGTCCTAATTGTTGGAAATGGAAAGTGAAAAACCATGGTCACTACTACCTAGGCAACGAGTGTTGATGGACATATAAGCAGAGAGAGAGGATAAGGCTTTTAGTTATATAGATAAAAAGCCTGTGAATTTGGAAAAGCCAAGAAATCTTTTCTTTTTCCAGGCCTTTACAACACTAATTAAACCCGAAAACAAATATACATAATTAACCATATACATAATTAACCCACTGGCACACAAAATATTTTGAGCATATCATTCGTGCTCCCTGGCACATGATGCATACATGTTGCATGCATTACATATTATGTATTACAGTAAAACCCGGCTTATCTGACCGTCCGATTCAGTAATAAATGTATGTTTTCTCATCAAATGTAATGTAATCAAATGTAATGCAGGCCTACTAATTATTTGTTTTGTATTGCCTTAGTTAAATTTTAAACAGCAATGTGTGTACGGAAAAGATAAATACTTCACTATTTCTTAGAAAAGCGTAATATTGTACATTATTTCATTTTTAATGCTTTTTAGCGTTTTCCTTTGCTCCTCGGATTATACGACCTTTTGTTACCTGACATTGCCTCCATCCCATGAGTGACGGATAACACTATGTAACAAAATTTGACTTTTTTTTGTCCATGGTAATTTGGACTTCGAATTCAGTGTGAACATCGTCCTGGAACGAATTAAGTTCGAAGTACGAGACACCACTGTATAACTGATGGTGTGATCCAGTTGTTTGTTTGTTTTGTTTATTCCGTGATGTCCCTTACAGGATCTATAGGGGGGTGGCACACCATCGGTTTTCTATATATTTTTCAGCTTCCTTCTCCGGTGCAAGGAAACAGGGACATTGGGTAAGGATAGGGATTGTTGGGGAGGGGACACTTGTGCAGGTCCAATGTCTTAAACCTTTGGGCCATGTGCAGTCCCCCAGGAGGTTAGGTTGCCAGACACCTCCAAGGTGCAGGTCAGAGACCCTCCCGACGCAGGTGAAAGGGAACTCCCGGGGGGGATCGAACCTGGGACATTTCACTCAGCAAGCCGAGATGTTACCATCTCGGCCACCATACCTCCCCAGGTGTGATCCAGTTGGACTCAAAAACTGATTATTTAGTTATCACCAGATTTATAACACCAGTTTTATATCTACCGAAACCTCACAGATTCTATTATACCAAAAGACCACATATTAACTTCATTGTCGGCTGTTTATAATGAGCTCTACCTTCATCAATCATGTAGATATGCACCACAATCAACATTGCATGAACATACACCACAAGTGGCCAGGTAGCACTGACACCTGTTAGCAACTCCTTGCCCTACCACAAAGCACCAATGGACCCACCTAATCGATCCACAGCTGGCGGGATGACCGTTGACAAGTAAGCCCGGAAATCCTCCCTCATCTGCACTATCAAATGGTGCAGAATCTCCAGTCCATTCTGAGCCACCTACGACAAAAGCCAGACGTTTGAAGAAAAAAAAACAACACATCACTCACACACCAACTTGCTAATCACAACCACACCTTAAAATTAGATCCCTGCAACCAGAGCACAAGACAGTCCACAAAACGTCCGATATCCTCGCACTCAATGGTGGCATCCGGCCTGGAGAAATAATCCTGCAAGTCCGTCCCCAGCTGTAGCCGGCGCTTGGTGTCCGACACATTGAGATGGATCAGGAAGGTATCCAGCTCGGTACCCATCCTGGGGCTTATTGGGGCGGCGGCTCCAAGGCGTGGCCCCCTTTCTCACTAGACAGTCCCCACAGCACCCACAGATTCGCTCACAACTGACTGCAAAACACGGGTGGCACTCAGGGGCAGCCACGACGCTGGGGTATTTGCCTCAAGCGACTAGCAGGCAACTCCACGGAAACATTCATAACACTGGGCGCAGCCCATCCGCCATCTTCTTTTTACAACGGCGCTACTGTCGGGGCTGATTGTAGCGTAGCGGCTATTGTAGAATTAGCTGGAAATTCTAGCTGATAGTTACACATGATTGGCCTGGAAGTAATAGCTAGTGATAACATCAGCACAATTGAAATTTTACGGTTTTCCTAAGAGGTGGTGAGTGTCATTTTATGTTTATAACTTGCAACCCCTTGCATGAATAGTAATTATAGCAAGGGCGACACGGTGGCGAAGTGGTTAGCGCCACAAACCTTCCACCTCTAAGGTCCCGAGTTCGATCCCTAGGTCGCGCAGAGGATACTTATATGTGGATAGAGTTTCGATGGGTTCTCTCTGTGTTCGCGTGGGTTTTCTCGGGGTTCTCCCGTTTCCTCCCGCAATGGCGCAATCAAAATCCATCACACTCAGGCAATGATTAAAGTCGGTTCACGAAAAGATGATCCCCTAAGAGGCCAAGGCCTATCACGGGGTATTCATTTAGTAATTATATCAGAAACTTCATCCCACTCTAGATGCCATATAATACATTACTATAGGCACCAACTTGCCATAATTTGGCAAAAAATTTGGCAAAATTGCGAAAGTGGAGAGATAGACCAGGCAGCGACATCCGACGGTGAAGTGCCGAAGTAAGCTGGTGCAGAAGTAAACGAGTCGCCCTAGGAGGTGGTGCCCCGCGCCCGGAACGACGGAAATGGGAATTCCGTGGAAAGGTCGCGGTCGGGGTTTTTTGCGTTTTATAAATTCCCTGGACACTATTTCCAAACAAAAAAAGTTTATTGCAAAATATAGAAAACGCGGGCTAAATTTTGACACCAATCCCAATGCTGTAGGCCGTACGGTGCGGGAGGAGTTGTGGGGACAGTCGGGTATTAATAATATAGATTATAGATGTCTGAAGCATTGAAGGTGAATTCACTGTCTTATAAACTAATTTTGTTATCATTGAGTCAGGTGTGTGTCCAGAGCAGTTCGAATTAGTTGCTTCCTGTCAAAAACAATCAAAAGACGGTCTCGGCCACCTGAATGACTTCAAACTGTCCATAACCGAAAGGTTGTACTACTGTCAATTTTGATTTCAGATTTTGACCGCCAAAATATCCAACCTAATAATAAAAGCCGCTTTAAATAACCGTTATCAAAGAACAAACTCCATTCTAGCTAATATAGCAACTACTGCTGGCTCTGCTGAGGGCTGGATCAGCCTGTGACGTCACCGTAAACGCACCCTCCCCACCCTGTATTGAGAAAAACATAACCCCCGACCCTATCATCATCCTTTCCTCCCCCATAACCACCAGAAGAAAAAAGGTTACAATTCAAAACACGAAAAGTTGCAAATGCACGCTAACAGATGATGATCATGATTACGATGGAAAGACAATAACAACAATCGATTCATAGTTGTATTAGTCGATATAACTGGGTCAAAAGTTTCCCTTTGCACTTTTACAGACTGAGCATATTCAGCGCATTCGACTAATGAACCGACGCGATTGATGGATCAATTAAATGTCATATTCGGTCATTTACTCTTGACATTATTGCGACGGGTGCATACAGGAGCAATGAAGATGCCGATCACGGTCGATGCCGATCATGATGCTGGAACATTGGTATACTTACCGGTTTTTACCGCACGCCCTCCTAGTTTCTAATGGTGACAATGTGATGCATTGCTGTAATGTATTTTTTGTTAATTCCTGTGACGGGTACGCCCCAAAAGTCGAGTATTTGTAGTGCGTAGGCCTACCTGAGAGGGAGTATCCAGGTAGGTGGAATATTATACGTGTATAACTTTATTATCAGTATAAAAAAAAGCACTATTCATTAGATGGAGCTACTCTAACCTGTTTTCTCGTGCAAAGTACCGAACAGCTCACGTTTGTTCCTATTTCCACAAACTTCTCGCAGTTTCTGGCCTAGCATTACGGTATCGTAAGAATAGCGCATGCCTCAGGTCCTTTTCATTCATTGTTATGCTTGAGTTCCTTACGTCCCTGTAGCCTACTATTTTTTCTCTCTCTGTGGATGGTGTATTTTTGAGAGTACTGAGGTTATAGATTATGTGGAGCATTTGAGGAGCATTTGATATCTAATCTCGACATGATAGATTGCGATAAGACTGTAAACACTAACGGTATTTGTTTCATAAGGCTGCAATCACAATGGTCGCGATATCAGGTACTTCGAAGTATTATCAGTGCATGCATCATTCGTCTGTGTAAATCGGAAGGCCAAGGACCTTAAGAATTTTCCATCAGCCTTTCAATTCAAGAAATGAAATCCGACATAATCAGATATTTTCTTCTCCATTTGTAATCATATGTGTGGAGGAATATATTGATGTAGGATTTAAAGAGTAATGGATGGAATTGAAAAAAAAAACACAATAATGATGGACGAGACAAAACCATTTTATTCAACTATAGTACCAGATCGCACGTGTTGAGTCCATGTGCTGAACAACACCTACTTAAACATCATCACTAAGTCTAAACTTATGCAATTCGTGAGAAAAACATATATGCCAGGGGTGTAGCAAAGGTTATATGGGAGAGGGCATCTAGCAATAATAACCTACAAATAATTTCAACAACTACCCATAAAAATCACAATATCATAACACCCTTTACAAAGTGCCAGACGGCTTTATAATTCAGGTATAATCCACAAACACGTGTCACTTTATTTTCTGCAACTAGCGATCAGAATAGACTCATGCGTACTACACAGTGTGAATGGACTATGTAGGTGAACTCCTTTTAACACCTTTTTCTATCCATCCTACTCACTCCAAGGTACGTAGGCAGGGCGGAGGCTGGATCCCCCCTCCTCTCAGAGCACCCCTTCACTCCCCCTGGCATACGCAGCATGACAACATGAAGAAAAACTCATAACAAGACAAAAATTCATCGGATAAAAATCCTATTGAGCGGACCTGATTGTTGTCGTTGGGCGTGTCCCCTGGCTAGAATATATACCCTGGGCTGCTTGTCCATCCCTCATCCAAAACCCAAGATCAGTGGGCGAGACGATAGGGAACCCTCTCAGCCCTACCCTTCCTCCAAAGCAGGAATCCGGCCATGAGTCCTACGCCGACTCCAACCACCGCCATGGCCAAGGCGAGACCAGCCACTGCCCCCGACGTGTAGGCAGCACGCCCCAGGCGAAGACTTTTGCGACCGAGGCGGCCACCGGGGTGCAGCGCCTCCGACAAGGTCACCAACGACCCCCGCACCAGTGGTACCATCTGGGGCAGGCCACGGATGAGTGGGAGTTGATGATGGTATTATATAGAGAGAGATAAAAAAAAGGGGGGGGACAAGTAGGAAGTTTTCATTCTGGTCATTGGATGGACAGGCTTGATTTTCCCGTAGCTGGGCCAGGTTTTTTGAATTTAGTGATGGATGAATAGTGACAGGGTGACCTTGCGTTTCAATCAGTTGTGAGAAATAATATTGGAATATTTATATTCTAGGTGGTCTTTCATGACGTGTCATTGACGGGGAGGGTAGAGATTGGGATGGAAGTCGACACAGGAAGAACGGTTTTCTCTTCCTGTCTCGCCTGACACTCTTTTAAAACAAGCGGCGCGGCGTAACGTTATGGGAAAGCACGGCTCAGGCTCTATAATAATGACTCTGCAACTAGACGTGATGGCGATTCGGATATGAACCGGACAATTTAGCGTTACTTTCATGTAGGTGTGCGTGTTGCAGAACTATCTGAATACATAATCTGACAATAATAATGCAAATATTGTCCCCCAATATATGCCTTGTCATGCTGATACCGTATGTTAATTTTGTCAGATATGCGCATATTATAAATAGAGTAGCTGCTGTCAATCATATTCAGAGAGTACGTCGTCCACCTACTGTACTAGAAAACATTTCAAAACCCAAGGTTCACTTTAGAGATAGGACTGAACTGCTGAAGGGTGGCAGCGGGTGGCAGTGGGTGAGGGTAGCGGGGAAGGATGGTACACGTAGGCTACAGTATAGCTAACTTCTGAAAGTCTGTGCTGCTAAATAGACCTACTGGTCCGTTACATATACTGCATGGATTTACAGGTAGGCCCGGTTGCGTTGTAGGACGGGGTTCGGTTCCGCAAGACAGGGTCGTAGCCTATAAGATGAAAAGGCCTACCTGCATATAAGCTCTGTCATAAAGCACCATGAGAAACAAGATTAGCGCCTATAGTATGTTTGCATTCAGAGGTGCGGTGCCGGTAGGGCCTATGTGTTTATGTTTCGATTTATTGTTATGTCAAAAAATAAACAAATATTTCAATTTTTAAAGGTAATTTAGAAAAAGTCGTTATTGTGAAACGTCGCAAAGCAGGGCCTATCCGTAACTTATTTCAATTGTGACCAGACCCGGATTTACCCCCCCCCCCCCCGGCCGCCCTTATCCGCCCCCCGGTATGCTGCTTCAAAATTCCATTTTTCTCTTGTGTTCTCTCCTATATTTCATTTCATTTCGGCAATAGTTGGACTGACTAACTTCAACACAGCATAGTTGGAACTCATTTCGGCAATTACCTTTTCTGCCTAAAGCGGTAAATCAAGTGCTCAAAAAGGTTTTTTTGTGTGTGTGTGATCTCGCCTTTATTTCTTATTATAGTATTTGAAGAGAAAAAAAAAATTATTGTAACTCGCGGCCGCCCCTATAGGCAAGTGCCTACTGTGCCTAATGGAAAATCCGGCGCTGAACGTGACTATAATAACTTTTTAACTGTTGTTACATCGCGCTTGAACCATCCTTGAGAACCACAGTTTGATAAGCGTTTCTAAAGGGTGATGCAACAATGTTAAGTAGATAAATTGTTAATTTTATAATTAAATAAAACACTGACCAGAAGACGTCCGGGCCCTAGCTCGAGGCGCACGGAGACGCTGTGGTGGGCCACCACGGATCGCAACAACTGGAAGGCGTCGGCTAGCGGAAGTTGAGGTGCTGGAGACTCGGATGTGGACGATCCCAATGGCGGGCGTTCCAAAAGGACGAACCAAGCCAATGATGAACCGTCTTTCTCCTCGTCGTCTACATCGTAGCCCAAGTCATCATCGGCTCCTTGTAACTACAAATCAAAAGTAATACAACCTGAGTGATAATGCAACATTGTTCTTACTGTAAAACTATATATTATATTAGCACCAATACATACAAAGACTCCGGTCACACGAAGTGGCGAAACACCTGCAAGTCCTGCAATGGCTCTGCGAAGAGAATCTTGAGCTGCCTCCAGACCAAACTGCACCAGATGCTCGTACGATTCTGCAAGTCAGCAATGTGGCAGGAGACTCATATATGCTGAGGCACCATTAATTCAGGCATATGACAAACCTCTCAAAGTCAAGCGCAGAAAGAGTCTCTGTGCTCTCGGAAGACAAGGTTGAATATCAAAATGGTGCCAGGCAGGATGCCCAGCGCGGTAGTGAAGAAAGTGAGTAACGGCAACCTGGGTGAAAGTCTCATCTTCTCCCTGTAAAAGGTTCGACATCAGTTGTGTGGTGCAACAAAGAATTAGAATTATTTCTTACCGGAGGTGATGAGTATGTGGCCAGTCCCAGAGGAGCTCTCTGTACTCGATTGACCCCCTCTACCTCGACGCTCCAGTTGTCATGAGAGAAGAAGAGTTCCAGAGTGGCCTTACCACCTCCGGGTTCCTTGTTCCTCTCGGACACCCACACGTCAGCCAGAACACCGCGAACTTCTCTCTGAAAGGACATTTTCGAGTGTACGGAGAATGGTGTGCCAAGAATGCCGCACGTACCATTCCCGTGTAGACAAATGAGTCGGGATCAGCTGACAAGAGCTCCTGAGCATGCCGTAAACGAACGTGATGCGAGTCCAATGCCCAGGCATCAAGGGCAGCCGCTGGAATCCCTCCTAAAGTACAATTACCCGTGTCTTCGTTGATCTCAAACTGTAGACCTAACAGAAGAAAGGCGAATTCAGAAGCAATTTTCGGCACTGTAGTGTTTGCGTGTCTATTTACCTGTTCTAAAATCATGTACAACACGAAGAGTATCGGCAGGCAACGTTTGAGCGAATGGAAAAGCAGCAAAGAGCGTGGCTGGCAGGGCATGGAGATGAGGGCGCCATCGGAAAGCAGCCAGTTTCTCTCCAAAGTCAAAGTGGAACTCTTCGTACGAGAGAGTACGTTGTCTCTGAAAAACTACAAGCATGCAGCACATGGATTTGAAGAAGGTGCAAACGACTTACAGCTGCTACGGTTTCCATAATGACTGAGAACTGCTCTGCCAATCGGGGAAGACGTTTTCTCTGAGGCCCCAAGGGCGGACAGTAGACACCTCTTGGGGGCAGAAAGGGCGAGCCGGGTCGGTCCCATCCTCCGGCTGCACCCTCAGCCTTGCGGAAGTTCACTACAGCATACACCAGTCTCAGGTTGCCACCTAACAGGCCCAGAGTCCTATGGAACAGTCCAACGTTGTTGAACACCGTAGATGATTCATAGTAGATTCATGTGATACATACCTGGCCGAACCTTCAATCGCGAAAGCCGCAGGTACCAATGAGTGTCCCTCAGCCCGGGCGAAGGTGGCTCGGACGCTGACCCCATCTCTGGTGGTCTTCCAGGACCAGAGTTCAGCTCCATCGACCCCGACCTCCTGTGCCTGGACTCCGACGGGGTCAGCCACAAGAAATGCCAGCAAAGTGGCAGCCGGTACGAAGGAAGCACAACCTCCACTGCCGCAGAAGCAGGACTGGGGCAGCGCCGATGACCTGTGGCATTGTATGCCTTTGTGGTGATGGCCAACAAATTGCGTGAATAATGCGCTGCTCATTGACACTAGATTGGCTAATGATCAAGGGAACCTACCTCGTATGACGTGTCCTGTTCCGGTGGTCAGGTGGACCAGGCATGAAGTTGGTGGGTGGTGGAGAGTAGGAGGAACCAGAGTCACGGCCAGACTACTGCCTTCGCCATGTTCCAGAACGGTGAAGTAGGTACGTTGGACGGCATCCCACACTTTCAGAGTTACGTGGTAGTTCTACGAGAACAATAAGGTAATCATAAGAGCAGTATAAGGCGCGTAAGCACAGTATGACAAAATGAAGTTTAGGACAAACGTATAATTATATTCTGATGTTTACACTGTCAGCACTTTCTTGATAGTTGATGGTCGTTTAGCGCAGTCCTGTACATATTTGTCCTAAACTATGTTTATACATATATAACTACCCCATTTAGATGGTCTACACTAAATGTCCATGATACAGATCTTGTGACCTATATATGTGCTTGTCATGGCGAGACGCATAAACTACTAGATGGAATTTGGAAATATTTACGAAGCTTCCTACCATTTCAAGAATGTAACCTGAAGACAGAGTGATGTGCTGAATGGGCTATTAATAGTAGGGGGAGAGGGGGGGGGGTCCAATATTTGAGGATGTAGTCTTCGCGTATACTGATTAACATTTGCGTATGAATAAGAAGATTGCACACTAAACTAAATGCGTTGCACAGCGATATGTACAGAGGTAGATTCACGAGCTATTGTACTATTGTAAGTTATTTAAAATAAAACATATGAACGCGGGCCCATAATATGGACCTACTTGTAGCCTATATGAGCTGAGGTTATTGGCCTCTATAATGAGTCTTTCTGTTAGTGTTTATTAGGACTGTACTGTACTATTTGGACAATATCACCACGGACATTCTCTCACAAGACTTGTTAAGTGAAATATTATTGTTCCTGATAAATTGTGCCGATAACCATATCGCAAAAAATTAGCGTCATTGCTAGTTGATGGGATTTTTATACTGCTGCACTAAGGCCGGGTTCCACCGGCTCCCGGAAAGTCTGGCAGACAAAGAGCCGGGTTACTTTATTATTCATTTTTGTCAACCATGCTGTCAACAATGAATAACAAAGTAACCCGGTTCTTTGTCGGCCAGACAAATTTTCCGGGAGCCGGTGCAACCCGGTCTAATGGCGATAATGAATGGTTGATGATGACTCAGGAGTTTTTTTTCTGGCGTGTGGAGCAGCACTTCTCATCACTTGATAGAGGATAATTATGTATGACACAAGTATACGCGTCGAGGAGTCGACGATGAAGGGATGAATTACATTATAAGAGAGATGACAAAGGGGTACTAATCTACAGACTTGTAAAATAATAATGAAAAGAGAGCACCTCGGGATTACCCGGAAACAAGAATATTGGGCGCATTGTGGACAACTGAGAATACGCAGGACGTCATTGTAATGTAGTAAAACTAATAAAACTGGTTTTATTTTAGGATTTGCACAGTAGCTTGAAATTCTGTATCATGTTAACGCTCTGAAATTAAAATTACATTTTCATTGACGACTTTTTTTCCGTAGGCTCGCTTTGCAAATTGCCACCACAATTCTCCATATTCATGAACTCTATAGCCGGTACATTTCACATTCAGAACGGGTCCTGTACTGTACTGTACAGTACCTCCATGTGTTACACTCAGTTACAGTCTCCTCATCAACAACATAATAATAGTCCAACTTGTTTCAAGAATCAAACAATGTTGTACCCACGACTCCTTAATTATTCCCTCCAAATCAGCGCTGTAAAGGAGCTAATTGAGGCACAAAGCAGGTGACAGTAACCCTACATACTGTGGTATGATATATGAAAACAGTTAGTTGTAAACCAGCCTAGAACAGACCATTACCTTACTTCATTACACCTGAGGCACAATAAACTCAAATAACCCGACCCCTACCATCGATCCAGTTGACTGTAGGGAGCTCCCACTTGTCATATTCCTTCCATAATGACGCATATCATTACGACCAAGACATTTCGAGTAATTTGAGGACCACAGTGTGATTGTCGCTTTGCCATTGTGCTAAGGGTAGCCACAGGCATGCGACTATTTCCATTTTGGGAGAAAGGGCTCGCAGCAATCGAGCTTGAATGTCCTCGTCTATTTCCATCACGCCAAGTTTACCAGCATTTTTACCCCACCCCTTCTGTCGCTTCTTTTAACCACTCGGAATGTCAGGCACCTCCAAGCCAGAACTTTGATGTTTACAAACATTGCCGTGAACTTCTCTAATTGGAGGCAAACTCACTTCTAGTATGCACAAAATAGACTAGGTAGTAATTAGAAATAAAATTACGGGCGGCAGTTGCGGGGGTGTGAGATCCAAGGCCGGAGGAGGAGATGTGAGCAGCGATGGGGTCAAAGGTCGAAGTGTAGCAGCTAGGGTGAAGTTGACCATATCTTCGTCCGGGTCGACGGTGGTGGTCAAGGGCGGCGGCGGAGAAGAGCTTACCACTGTTTCGTTGACGTATGACATGAATTCCGGTTGCCATTGTTGCAAGCAGGTGCCCATTGACACCATCACCCACAGGCTCACCACAAACGACAGCATCCTGTCTCCGTTTACACCTAACCCCACCAAAATCCAGTATTATTACAGGTGTTTCTATACTTCCCCCCCAAAAAATGACATTATCAACTCAATTTTCTCATATGCGAGCAAACACCTGTCAACGGGAGTGTAAACACCCACGTTGACTTATCTGGCACGTAATCTCATTTGAAAGCCCCCAAATCGGATCCTAGCACCTTAGGAGCAACCTGAGCCGAAACCAATTTGGCCGCCTCTCTAAGGAGCCCCTAACAGAGCCAATCACTCGCACAGTCGTGTAAAAAGAGCTTAAGTAAATAAAGAGCCTAGTGAAAATAGGAAATCACACCCAGCTCTTCTCGACACCCGCCGTCCTTCCGCCTTACTTGGGCTCCTCTAGTCTCTGGCAAGCCGATCGATCAGGTGTGCGCAGCGTTGACATGTGTACCCGCCAATAGTGGATGTTCATCATATGTGCAAATATGGTTATGTAGTTTGGAAGATAGCTTTGAATTTGTGCTGAATTGGCGAGGGGGGGGTCTGAAAGATTATTTGTATATTTTAAAGTGATGGGAGGAGGGGCTGTATGGACCACAATCGTGGTTCTTATCGATTGACAACATCGCAGATTACGCGGGATCGGAGCCACACCCTCCCTCACCAAAATGATGTCAAAATGACGTCCCCCTTTTAATAATTCGGCGGAGAATGCGTGGTGGATGGGGGGAAATATGGTGGTGTTTCTTTGGGGTTTTACAGCAAAATAGTGTCTGATGTTGATGGATTGAAAGATATTCAAATTCGCGCCATTGCTTAATTTGATGGCGTGCTATTTGCTCTCTGTAACTTTTCTGGAATGAAACGTTCATTGCTGGTCTTTCAGGGCATGGGTCACCTTGCCTGCACTTGAAGAGTGCAATCCACATGGTGACATTTTTCACACAGTGTTTTAGACATCCCTATATATGAATATCCACAGGGCACATCATCTTCAAAGTGAGATACTATGTGATGATAGTATAATTATGATGCTCAAACTGTCTGTGCTGAAGACTCACTGGACTTTCTAGATTTTTTCTTCTCATTTACGCGTATATGCTTCATATTGTGCTGATGCAATATCCTGTGACCAGGTTAGGAATACCTCTGTATGGTGACCAGCTTTCGACTACTGCCTAATGGCAAATGCCTTCGTTACTTTCCAAATGCCCCCCTTGTACTGTACAGTATCATGGTATCATACATCACATAGCAATTATACCTGGTTTGGAGGGCTTTGGTAATTACAAGATTTCTCCTTTGGGTTCATGTGGATGATGGGATTAACATGACAACTGCTTATGTTCTTGTTCAGACTATAGGACTGGGTTGTGAAATTGAACTGTAATAAGTGCAGAAGGCTGTAAAAGAGTGCCCAAAACAGTCAGCCTTACCATCCAGCTGGTGAGGGATTGTCTAATATCCATAACTAATCATCATTCCAACAATAGAAAATAATATCTCTCTGCAATGGCTGACTTTGATGAGAAAGGGGAGATATAAGTGCATACATACCATTCCATACCTTCCAGCAGCACTCGGCATTTTCAATACAGTAAAACCTCGATATAACACTCTTCAAGGGACCGCCCAAAAGTAGTGTTATAAGTGGGATAGCATTATATGCAGGAAAATTTACCTTATAGAAATGGTCAAGGGACTGGAAAAGGGGGGCGTTAAGAGCGGGAAAGCGTTATGTGCAGGAGCATTATATTGAGGTTTTACTGTCTGCATCAAGGGGGTAATCACTTCGGTACTCCGGTGTACACCTGCGAGTGGTACTCCCTGGTACTCCTTGAATTTGGTACTCCAGTGTACACTTTTCAGTCGAGGGATTACCCCTTTGGTCTGCATATAATTTCTGTGCATTCCTCTCACCACAACCTGTGTCCCAACCCATCCCATCCTTCACCTGAGAGCCCTTGCAGCAGCTTAATAAGAGATGGTAGAAAAAGAGAATACACACCCAACAAGAGGGGGTCATATAAGCTGATATAAGGGTCATTCAAATGAAAACAACCCAGGGTCACAGCAAATTGCCGAACGAGTTTCTTGTGGCATCTTCTACACAAAACGAAGGTGGTACAGATGTAGAATTATGACACTGACAGTTGTAGATTTGATCATGTGATACAGTTGTTGCAGTGTGCCTTTGTTCAGGACCTCATATGAAAAAGACCATCCAGTCAGAATGATATGGAAGTCAACGAATGCTGAGCAGCAAGTGGTGATTTGTTTTTGAACCACGGAAGGTGTCAGGAGTACAGAAGTCCATCACCGTATGAGTAGGCCTACCGAGTACAAAAATGGTATGTCTTTGTCATATGTTAGAGCCTGGAATAAGAGGTTCTGAGAGGGGTGGTCGTCCTTGACTGGTGATTCCAGGCCAGAACAAGCAAACCACTTACTCCAAGCTCTAACACGTGATGAATACTTACTGTTTTTGTACTCGGCGATGGATTTCTGCACAGTACACCGGGCACATTTGATGGTTCAAAAACGGATCACTGCTTGTTGCTCAGCATTAGTTGCTTCCGTATCTGACTGAAAGGTGTTTTTATGGGTGTCCTGAACAAATGCACACTGCCACTGTGCCATGTGATAGAATCTCCAACTGTCAAGTGTGTCATAAATCATAATACTACATCGGTACCAACTTCGTTTTGCATAGATGATGCCACGAGAAACTCATTAGGCAATTTGCTATGACCCTGGATTGTTTTCATTTGAATGACCCTCACATTTTAGTCCATGTGAAATGCTCCTGTAACTTTTTACAACCTGTTCTAACTCACATTCCGGATAGCTTGGTTTACAGGAAGACTGGAACCAGGAACTTTTCATCAATATGGCCCAGGCTGGAAAAAATGGCCAAAACAACTGTTTTCATCAAAGTAAAACAAACTTTATTTATCATGTGAATGATAATTTTTCCACTTTTGATATCAATTGGATGAGCTGTCCCCGACATGCCATCCCAATATACAATGTAACTCAGGAAGTCAGACCACAACATTACTTAACTGGCAGAGTACAGACCTTACGGTTGGAAACAGCTGTTACATCGAGATCTTGCAAGCATGCACACACGCATCTACACTTGCACATTTACACACAGGCAATCATTCACACCCGCATAAAATCACACTGTATCCAACCCTGAGCGCTTACCTCTCTTCATCTAAAATGGTTAATCCACTTGGATTAATGAAAAAAAAATACTGCTGTTTCAAAAATCATTGGCATCCCATAAAACAAACTGCCCTATTATGCTTGTACACTCATTTTTTTTTTTGTCTAAATGACAATAACAAGGTCCCATAACAGCAAAGGCATGGCAGGTCAGCGTCCCACATTCTTGAGGAGAAGACGAAATGTTTCAGTTGATGGATCTGTAAGAAAGGTATCATAAATGTAAAACTAAACTTCTGAATGGTTATCACATATGAAGAACAAAAAAATTTGTAATGATTATGGTGAGGAGAATAAAGGAATTAAATGTAATTCTGTTTAGCATATTACATTACGATATCTAGTAGTAGAAGGAAAGTACAAAACAGGCTGCATCACATCTCAAGTAGGATCCCACTTTTCTGACTACACAGCCATATATTTTCATGAACTACACCATGCGTATTACAGAAGATAAATAGTGGAACAAAACATGGCCTCTGTCCTCTAACTACAGATTACAATCCGTCAGTATTTTGAAAACAATACTGAAATTATGGAGGGCTTAGTCACTTGATACTATAGTGTACATTTCGACCAAACTTCAAGAGCTTCAGTCGGACATCAAGGACTTCATGAACTTTTTGTTCGGACTTCACTGGACTTCAGTCTCGGTGCACGAAAGACTTCTTTAGTGACTAAACCCTCGGAAATTATACTACATGCACAGACATCTTGAGACAAAAGTACAGTGAAACCTGTCAGCGTGCAAGTCCCTCCATTACAAGATTTGTTTTTTGGCACCGAACATGTGACCACTTGATGTGAAAAAAGTACACTCAAATTCACCACCAACACCAGTAATAAAGATTAAGTAACAGACATGTTTTCATTAAACCCAGGGTCCATTACAGTTAGGTTTTACACTACTTAAATTCTATCATGGTCCAGCTAATGAGTTCATTTGGTATCAAATTCAGTATCACAGGAAGAAGAAAAATAATACAGTTAGGAACCACTGTTGCAAATCAAACAAGCCTGCATGCATAAACTTTTAAATCTCAGGGTATTTTATTTCACTGCTGTAACAGTGTTATATTAGATTGCAATAACCCCAAAATACTGCACTCACTCACCAGATAGCACATGGAGACAAAACATTGATTCATTCCTCAGGTTGCGAACCACCTCGTCGGTAATGACAACATGGATCCCGGAAGGGCCCTGGACAAAGACATCTCGCACTTGAATGATGCGTACTGCCAACAGTTGGGCCAATTTCCCCACCAGTTCACTGTACAGAGCTTGCTCCAAGTACAGTGCATGGAACACTTGGTCTGACTCCTGACATATATACAGGGTGAGAAGGGGTTCAGCAGACCTGAAAAATTGGTTCAGCTTTTTACAATCAGAATCAACTAGAAAAAAGGGTGTATAATAAGCTTATGGCCATCTGTCCAATCCAGAGAGGAATATTTCTAAAATAATGCAACTGTATTTTCAAATATCTATATCATCACGGGGCATACAGGAGAAATCCACTGAGTAAAAAAAAATCAGTTGTGAGATAATCTAAAGTCAAGATTTGAACTTGCACTTGTTTATATGTCAGTGCATGCAGAATTATGAATTGTTAGGACTAAATGGACTTCACCAGGAAATAGTGTTGAGTCAATGCTACTTACGTGGTGTTAATAACTCAAAACTGCCAAAATTGGCCTACTGGATTTCTCCTGCATGCCAAGAGACGAGGGCTGTCAATTAAATTGTAGCAACACATCTCTAGAAAAGCAGTGAAATGTAGAAAGTTTACACTGCTTATGCCACAGATAGGGTGGGTCTTGATCTAACCTCAGGACATAATGGGATTGTCCTACCTCAATATGCGTATGAGCAGTAAAGAGTATACTGTGAGCTGTTGCGATCAACAGGTCTAAAGGTGATGTTTTCCAAATTTGAGCAAAGGTGCTGTTAAAAATTGAAAATTTGTCATGAAATGCTTTTACAGGCTTGTGGGGAACATGCATTGCTATATAGAACGATTGCAAGGTGGGCAAAAGCCTTCTGTCAGAGAAGGCAAAACGTGACATATGAGCCCCATCCAAATGCAAGTGAGGAGCAAGTGGCTGCTGTTTCCGCATTGATGGAGAACGATCGGAGGTAGACAGTTCGTGAGTTAGCCAGTGAGACAGGCTCATCGAGTATGACTATCCTGAACATTCTCAAGAAACGTCTGGGTATGACTATCACAGACCTTCGCGCTTTTGACCGCTCTATACGAAACAACAACCAACCAAGGGCTGCCAACGGCATCCTTAGACTTCCACATCGCTAATGACGGGTGTTACACAATGCTGGTGACTACAATGAAGGACTCTGAAAGTTTGAAGCTGCCATGTATTTCCAGTCCCAAGTAATTAAATAGTTGCCACTATTTTATTTACAGCCCTCGTATAATCCTCAGGGATGTCAGGAGTGTTTATTGTCCAAGCATTCTTTGATGCAAGGCAGAAAACTTTCAGTGTCACAATTACCCCTTATGCTTTTGCCAAAGTGCAACATGCTGATTTCTATGCCTGTTGCAATTGATCTAATCAGTACTTGTAGTATATACTCACTTGCTGTGAAGTGCATTGTATAGCCGGATACCATCAGGTAGCCCACATATTTGTACAAGGTCTTCCCTAGTCAGACGCAGGAGGTCTGAGCCAGAGAAGTTGGCAAAGGTGCGACAGTAGGCCCCAAAGCGATTTGTCTGCAGCCAAATGGCCGTGTCTGAAGCGCTTGTGTCCGACTGCAAGAAGAGGTGCTTTCCAGGACCCACCTCAGTCTGGGAGTGGGAGTGCGAAAGGGAGTAATGTGACGAAAGGTGGTAGGTGCTCACACGACCATCAGGTGAATCTTGCTCTGCTCCGTTGGGGCTCTCTTGCCCAACTAATCCGGCTGCTGACACAGCCACAGGGACACTGAGGTACAAAAAGTTAAGTTACTGTGATGACAATGAAAAAGGCACATTAAAAACCCTTAAAAAATAAAAGCTCAATTTGGAATCTTTCAACATGAACATACTTTTTGGTAATACAATATTAATATAGATGATAATAATAATAATAGATAAGATTAATTACAGTTGTGCCCTTGGTAAGCTGTGCACTACAAAATAGTATTTTCCAAGGATCAATTATAACCTACAGCTGGGCAGATGTCAATGGCTTTAACTAGAGGAGAGATGGTTGACAAACCTGGGCTCCTGCTGCACTAGAAAACCTCCATTCATGCCACCTCCTCCGCTTCCCCCAACATTACTTCCAGCGCTTGTCACGACACTATTAGCTCCTCCTCCACCCCCTCCTCCACTTCCGTTTCCTCCTGCAGAAGTTCCCCCAGCTGCCGACGTTGGTGCAATAGCAGCCATAGTGACTGGCATTGTCCCAGTGTAGACTGCATCTAATGGGAGCTGGAACAGCAAGGAAAATTTTTAATTCACTTTCTCTTCATTGATTTGGTCATACAAACTTACATCTGTGAGAATAGTGCAATGGCATGATGGCTGATACTTTTGAAACTCCGAAGGAGGACGCTTCATGATCTTCTCACGATCCTGCTTATGTTTACGGTCAGCTCCCTTCAGCTTAAAAACCTTAACCTGGCAAGCTCCAGCATGCAGTCTCCGCTGTGGATGCCTCTCCGTGGCCTGTGAGTAAGTTTCCACCTGGATACGGAATGGCACACCTTTTTCTCCTCCGTGTTTCTTTGGGGTGAATTCAGTGCTGATACAGTTCACCCGGATGTACACCCCAACTTCCTTAATGGGGTCCCAGGAGAATTCAACCAGGTTCAACTGTGTAGGATCTTGATACACATCAAAGAGGCCATATGACAGGGGTAGATCCACCTCTAGGATTCGGTCTCCTGGTCGACTTTGCTGCCACGCCAGCAGTTGCTCTCGCTCAGTGTACTGCAAGCGGCGCTCATGAAAGCAAACCCGCACCACTGACTGCAGAGAAGAAGTGGGTTTCAAGTTTAGGCAGAGGATAAACCATGCAGTTCAACAGCCTTAGTAGAAAGGCCACGTTTAAATTTTCTACACATATCTAGTACACAGGATGGTGCCAAATAGAGAAGAAGACTAATGGTATATCCTAAACAAGTCATTGACACATGTTATTCACATAAGCTCAATCACTGGTTTTGGATTTATCAACCACACCCTAAAGCACATGTGGTTGAAAACATGCTCTTGTCAATATCTTCATACATGAATCTATGTAACCTCTTGGCACAATATCTCCAGTACAGTGTTGGACATTTATCGAGGCATACTGCTAGCGACATTTTCTGAAGCGGCAGAAGGAATCTTGGTCCAACACTGTACAATACAAAAATCATTGTATGGGCTCATGTTTTCTCAAATCTCCAATGCTATCCAGCCTAAATGCAAAAGGCCAGATATTTACAAATTTCCTGAGAAAATGTGAGATTTTCTCCTCACAACATGGCCACATCTCGACGTAATACATAATGTATGTATTTGTGCTTGGATAGATATGAACAGGAGTGCACATTGTGCACCAGGCTGGTAGCAAGGGGCACAGGCACATTTGGGCTGACCACACCCAAACAGGGGTGAAAGAGAGAGGGCTAAGTTCAGTCTGGCTTGGCCAGTAAGGTAGAGAGTGTTGCAAGGTGCCCAAAGAAGAAATGAGGACATTGTTATTGTAGATTGGCAACTTGTGACGAGCTCATACAACATATGCCAAACTGTGCCTAACACTTTCTAATTTGTAATTAACCAACTTGCACTTTAATAGCTGCATTTAAATGAAAGTCATGTAATGACCTTGCGGAGAGCACTGTGACCCTGCGGCCTACAGATCCAGTACCTCATTTTCCTCATGTTGCGATTAAAAGTCATAAAAAATGGTATCAGAAAACTTCTGACCAGATCTGTGCTAATACATATACTATGATCAAACACAAAACCAATATGGATATTTTAAGACCAAACTAATTAAACACCATGCATGGCAAGTTGCCATTCAACAGATCTTGGAAATAATATGCAGATTTGGTAGAAAAGTGATTAGTTAGAGATGTATTCTCGCTCTTCCTACAAAACATACAACTCGCCTGAAGTTGCCCAAATGACACTAAGGAACAAATTGCAAATGCAATGAGCACTGTCATAAGAGGCATGGCTTGCTGTACTTGTACGCTGCCCCTGCCAGGAATCGAACCTGGGTCCACACTCACAAGAGTGTTTGCTCTGCCACTGAGCTACAAGGGTATAGATATGTACAGGTCTACCACATCTCAATAAAATAGGACCACAACTCTGATGATTCCTCATCACACCTACGAAACTGACCACTACTTAATTTGGAAATTAGGAAGAACCAGGCCGGGTTCGATCCCCGCCCGGGAGTTCCCTTTCGCCTGCGTCAGGGGGTCTCTGACCCGCGCCTTGGAGGCATCTGGCAACCTAACCTCCTGGGGGATTGCACATGACCCATTTTCAGACATTGCACCTGCACCTATGTTCCCTCCCCAAAAATCCCCATCCTTACCCCATGTCCTTCCTTGCATGGAGTATGAAGAAAAATCCGAAAATTGAATGGAAATATGGTGGTGCTCCATCCCCCTAAGAGGGCCCTATCACGGGGTAATACACAAAAAAAAAAACTCTCTCTCTTGACCACATAAAAAAATCAGTCGTAATTTGTTTTGACTCGCCCTCACATATTCAGCCTAATACGTATTAACAGTAAATATTTTAATAACTATGACAAGTAACTGATTAATCAGCACCATATAATGAGGTTTGAAATAAATAAAATAAGTAGCTTGGCGGAATAAATAAGGTAACTAAAACAGACACCTCCATTGCAACACACATCTATGAGGGCTTATCAAGAGCAATAGGCCTCATAAAGCAATGTGATTGACCATTTCATACCATTCATTAATGTGCCTCAAGTTCGGGATGTGAAGTGCCCTTCCTCACCTTAACAACTTTGCCCCTGAAGGCAGAGAGTTCACCCAACTTCTTCAACTTGATTTCATAAGATTGACCTTGGTTCAAATAGGTCAACGTCTCCTCATTCATCTTGCAGGCCACTGAGGTTGCTGCAGCAAGGACGTACTGGAATCTGGAAGGAGATGCTTTGTCAGAAGCAGTCTTATATGTAGATAGACTACGGTACACAAATCTATGTAACAATATTAATCTGCCAGCAATCAGCAACTTGCCTGTTGTCTTCCCCCAAATCCGTGTCATTAATGCGCTCGTACTGATTATATTTGTCGAGGTCACTGTTTTCTGATGAGGATGGAACCAGAATTCCAGCAGCTCCCTCTTCTGGAGAATGTTTGATGGTGCCCCCAGTTGATGCACCTGGAAATTAAAAGTTCCAAATACCAGGAATCCCATGCCAAGTATATCCAGTATGATCACATGATCTTCATCAAATGACATTAAATTGACACAGGAGATCCACTTCGTATTATATGAATAAATCCCAAATAAATTTTAAGAATCTAGCACAATCATTAACAATAGCTATAGATATGAATCTCATGTGTTGTGACAATGTTTTGTGGCAAGTAGGGAGAAAACATCATGTTGCAGTATGTGGCCTTTTCACTTTAAAAAATAAATAAATAAATAATAATAAAAAACAAACTTTAAAAATCACACCAGTTAAAATGGGCCAAAATTAGGTTAATATATTTTAGTGATGTCACATTCTTTCCTTTGCAAAGGTGGCAGTAACTTCTGACCTCCCAATTTTAGCAAGTGTTGTTTCCCCAACCTTCATCAACATGCCCTATCCAAAAATTAACACAACAGGAATAGGTTTGAACGTAAAATTTAAATGCTATTAACCGCACAGTTACAGCAGCACATGCCTACTGCAGGGTTAGTCACCAGGCTTCCATGGCGATTTGGTGGGTGCTTAAGCTCTACTGACAAGGCACAATGACTTGGTCTGTGGTGGGGCCCTTGGAATTTTCCTAGTCAAATATACATACCCTGGCAAGGGGCACTGCCAGAGAGAGAGAGGTTGATGAATGTTTGCAATTAATGTTGCTCATGTTGCTCAAACACATAGCTGAAGATGCTTCTAACATGCTTAGTGGAGTACACAGTTGTGAGAGACTTTGTTTTCTCAGACACAAACAAGCCCTAGCCACCCAGAGCAGCCAAACATATGACCTTTCGAAATGGTTAGGAACAGTCTACATCAACAACATGCAAATGAAGATTTTTCGTTTACTTCTTACCTCAATATATATATATATATATCTTAATCTATAAATGAGGAGAGTTTGTTTGTTTGTCCCTTATAGAAATCCAGGGGAAAGCCCCTACACCGCCTTAAATTAGCATA
>KZ539131.1:0-21996 GCA_000934665.2 Catajapyx aquilonaris
CGGGGTCCGACATCAAAAAAATTTCATGTACGATGCAGTCACGATATGCACTTTCCAAAAAAAATGTCATTTGCTTGTTATACCCGAAGTGGTCACTAAACCCTTAAATAAGCGTCTTTTCCTTCAGTGACCGCTCGCCTATTAAGAGTGCCCTCCCTTGAGAAGCTCCCCTTCCCCCCCCCCCGGTCCTATCACGGGGTATTAAAAACAAAGCAAACATATTTTTTTCAAGAATTTTCGCTTCTTCATTAACTAGATATTGATATTTTAAAAATCAATATACCTACTTGTTGAGACTATAATATACCTTGTACTTCCTTAATATACACACACTCTTCTGGAAATGTTGGTTTGACATTTTGGTTTTATGCATCTGTAAAATTTTCATAATTCCCCGACATTGTCAGACATGATTGTTTTAATTTCGTATTTGTGACTATTAGAAAGTGGATAATATTTGTGCCTGGAAACGAGCAATTTTTGTTCTTCTTCCCTTTTGAAGAATTGTTTCATGCGGATTTGAAAGTCTCCTTCTATCTCCTCTTGAGACTTCCACAACAAGCGATTTTCCCATTATTAATTAGAATATTAGATCAATTCTGAGGGGAGTTCCGTTCGCTCGGTTTTTCTCTTAATCTTGTCGATTACATCAAAATGGCAATCATACAGTGCCGTAAGTTATTCGACATAACGGATCTGTTGCCCTTTTGAAATGACCAGTTTTTGCATCATCGTATACTGTAGTTGTTGTTCATTTAATATCAGCATTACTTCTCTCATTACATAAGTGAAGCACTGCATTTTGGAGGAGGGTGCAGGAACGGTGCACGGATAAGAGGGAGTGCACCCTCTTATCCGTGCACCGTTTCTGCACCCTCCTCCAAAAAAAAGTGAGAAACACATCTCCGAAAGAATTTGTCCTCTAAAAATATACTGTAAGTGTTATTATTTCGATTAAACCTTAAAGGGACACTCCACTCAAAATACAAGTTCATCTGTAATAAAAATCAGGTAAAAAAATCCTGATTCCGGTGATACCATCCGTTTATCTCTGAGACGAACGGTAATGTCAGGGGAAGAGACGAAAGTCGGAAAAAATTCGAGGTCTGTTCGAGAGTGGCGCCGCCTGGCCACCTGGCCAAGTTAGGCGACGTTGGACAGTATCGCCGCCCTTCCCAACGGCGACTTGGATAAGTTGCCTGCGGGTATGGGGATCCGTCGGGATCTGGTTGTGTCCGAAGCCAACTTCCCCTAGTGCCCGTTGGGAAGGGCGGCGCTACTATCCAACGTTGCCTAACTTGGCCAGGTGGCCAGGCGGCGCCACTCTCGAACAGACCTCGAATTTTTTCCGACTTTCGTCTCTTCCCCTGCCATTACCGTTCGTCTCAGAGATAAACGGATGGTATCACCGGAATCAGGATTTTTTGCCTGATTTTTACAGATCAACTTGTATTTTGAGTGGAGTGTCCCTTTAATGGTCTCAGAGCATAGATATCAGAGCAAGAGGGGGCGGTCACTTTTTGTGAAAAAAAGTCAAAAAATATTAATGGATCGATCCGATTTGTATCGGCCGTCCCAAACTCCCACCATACCGCTCCCCAAAGTGGGTTAATCTATATTATTAATACCCTACTGTGATGCCGATTCATCCCGCTGTGTACGGCCTACATCATTGGAAGTGATGTCAAAATTTAGCCTCGTGTCCTATATATATGTGCAATAAACTTTTTGGTTTTTGGAAATAGTGTCCAGGGAATTTATTAACCGCAAAAAAAACGCCTCCCGCCTTTAAAAAAACAACCACCACGGAGTTCCCATAAACGCCAATGTAACAATTTATCCGCTGATTGAATTCACTCATGAGCAATTGGAGGTCATCTAGGAAACTTTTTAAGATCTTTTGGCAATAACGCCTAAAATGGAGAAGGCCCGAGAGACGCCAAAAAATTCGGTTTTTGATGACCCACAGAAAAGGATAGGGGCCCCTGTCGGATCCTCTGCAATGAATAGAGTGCAGAGATATCTCATTCTTCCTGATGAGGAGTGCACAAGCCATATTATGAATCGAAGATAAGGAGTTGAAAGCAGTAGACGAGTTGATAGAGGAGTCGTCTACTGGCCAGAAGGACAGGCGTTCGATGCCTACTCGGGCATGCCATTTATTCCGTCTATTAAAATAAATATCAGGCTTCCACTAAATGCGAGATGCGCCACTACTTCACAGTGCAGTGGTGTCCAGTTGAATATCGCGGACTTTTTAAAAAGTAGGCGGGGATGCGCAGAACGTCAACGCGATTTTATAAGTGAGAATCATGTCGAATCCATCTGGACCACAGTCTGGAATATCTGCAACTTTTATCTCGCTTATTTAATGGAAAGACCGAAGCAGTGGTGGCGGAGGGGATATGGTATCCGACTGCTAATCGGGAGGTCCTGGGTTCGAATCCCGGTGCCGGCAACTCTAACCGTGGTTTTCTGTGGTTTCCCACGGTTCCTCCAGGAGAATTTCGGAGTTGTTTCCTAAACTAATAGGCCACAGCCGCCTCCTTCCTTTCCTATCATATCCCATCAAAAAGCGCAGTAAAAACGAAACGAATAAGAGTTCCAATTGGAGACGGGAGAGGGGGTGAGGATTCCGGGGCGTGGGTGGGGTTCAAGGAGTGAAATTAGAGATGGGACCACAGTCATCCCGCAAGTGAAATTAACTGGAAAACTTGCGTCATGTCGCATTAACAGTTGCAGAGAAAACTGCATGCGATGACGCATGTCATCAAGGACATCATGAGCATATGTCACCCACACTCAAACAATCACTTCAGTTGTCGTCATGATATGATGATGTATTATGATTCTATAAAATGCCTGAATTTTAAGTGGGAAATTGTGATTATTTACATATGCACCTTTGAAGTGGGCCACTTCCAAATCTAGGTGCCAACCGAGGTCCTGCGTCTCAGGCCAGGTGAGGGGTGAGAAGGTAGTCTCATGCAAAGAGGACGGTGCATGGACCAAGGAACAATGTATTACAGACTGTGAGAGGGTGGCCATCGACAGGCAAGTGAGATGAAGGCCTTGGTCGTCGCTGTAGTGGAAGAAATAGTCTCTATTGAAGAGGGGATCACGTCCTTTGTCGTTAAGGGAACAGCTGGGTGTTGGTGATACAGTTCTGTAAAGCAATGAGTGATAGAAGCAGTCGTTTTGTTGTAATGCTTCCAATTGATTATTCATTAGTGTCGGGTTGGTGCTGGTATAGTGAAACTGATAGTTTTGGGGTGCTGCACGATTTCTTGAGGTTGAGTGCCAATGTGCTGCGGATTATTACGTTCATGCATTGTCGGTTTTGGCGTGAATACGTCTTTAAAATCGGATCCGCATAGGAGGGGGCATGCAGGCAAACTCATTCAACAGCTGGTGCAACCCACTAGCATTCACTTCGGGCAGACCCAGTATCACGCCCAGGATGATTCCGAAAACATTTTGAATTGGACTCCTGAAATGGAAAAGGCCCATGAAACTCCCAGAAATGAGATTTTTGTGACTATAACAGCAAAAAAGGGCCTTCTCACCATCCAACCTCCATCTGTCGGGTGTTCTGAAATGAGTAGGTTGCAGAGATACCCCGTTCATTTCTGAAGGTAAGAAGCGTGCACTCGAGTTGCCTGGATCTCAGGCTCGTGGTTAGCGCAGCCTCTTTTTTGGGAGTTCGAGACCTTCTGCGATCATTTCCCCCCCTGCTTTAGTAAAATATAGTTTGTCAACATCCAGCACACACGGTCTCAATTTTGCAAGAGTCAGGGTTAAAAATTAATAAAGTACACTCAAAATGTCCACCCACTGCACTGGGTGGATGTGCGCAGAATGTGAGGCGGTTTTCATATTATACTGCATTTTCCCTCCGTCACCCTTTACCACAGGAGATTTTATTATTATTGTACAGTACTTCCTTCGTAAGATATGGGCCGGAGTCGTGGTAGCAAAAGCTGTTAATAATTACACTATTTATTGGAGAAAAAAGTGTTGATACTGGACCCGCATCGAACCTTCGCCTACCCGCAGCCCGAAACAGCTCAGTAACAATATATTTACTGTAGGCTACACGCTACACTGCTACAGTACCCCTTTTCTCGCGTATTGTGAGTCCCCACCATGCTGTGTGGGTTGCCCTGACATTTCATTTTTTTTTTAATTATTTATTTTACCCCGTGATGTCCCTTATGGGGGCTATAGGGGGGTGGCATACCACCATCAGTTTTCTGATATATTTTCGCTTCGATCACCGGTGCAAGGAAACAGGGACAATGGGAAAGGATAGGGATTTTTGGGGAGGGAACATGGGTGCAAGGTGCAATGTCGTAGCTATAATGGGTCATGTGCTGTTCCCCAGGAGGTTAGGTTGCCAGACACCTCCTTGGTGCAGGTCAGAGACCCTCCTGACGCAGGTGAAAGGAAAGTTCCCCAGGCGGGGATCGAACCTGGGGCCTTTCACTCAGCAAGCCGTGACGTTACCATCACGGCCACCACACCTCCCCCATGACATTTCATTTGTACCTAGTATAAAATCATTTAGTATTTAATTACATTCAAGTATTTATTGCCCATCACTGATTGAGGTGCACAAAATCCCCTAACCCATGCATACAGTATACATTGTATAAAATAGCCCTCACTCGCCTGCCGCCGTAGATTCTCGATGGTGGCGCCATTGGCGGTCTAAAGCACAAGTTCTGGCAGGAAACTGTGTATATGGCCAGTGGGGTCGGAACGTCCGAAATAGTGGAAGAATATTTCGCTTCTGGCAGAGCAGATGCCATTTACGGTGCTGATACTACATCCCTTCGTGAACGTTTATAGCCCCAGACCCCAAGTTTTTAGGCTCTAATTAGCCCGTAATTAATTTATCAAAATGGCGGTCATCAAGAATAATATATTTCGGAATACCGCTCTTATTCATAGCTATTTATCATGTATGTCATGTTATTTTCACACAAGTTGGAGGGTAAAACTCCATCGAAATAATAAATAATTTAAAAGGGCCATTTAATCATTATAACATTAAATAACACCGCCAAAAGTCGGAAAATAAACTTTTCAGCTACCGGTACATGACTCCATGATCATGTTTGGTATGAAATCATGTGTTTTTGAGGGTGCAGAATTCAGTGGTGGTACCGAAAATAGTACCAGACAATCCCAGAAGTAATACAGTGAAACCTGTCTATAACGGACCCTGCATATAGCGGAAACTTGTCCATGACGGAAAATTTTTAGGGTCTCGATTCTGCTATACATAGCCACACACAGCCACCACCAGATACTTGGGGATGGAAAAAATTTATTTGTGGCTGTGGTAAACCAGGGTCAACTATTGCAGATGTCGCGAAAATCTCGGAAGAGCTGATCGCAAGTGGACCCTGCAAGAAACGGTGCTCTTTATGTAAATTCGCGAAAAACTTATTTTTTCAATGTACCCTGTTACGCTCATGTGAAGGTCGATGTTCAAGAAATGCGATGTTTACGAATGGTTCTGATTGCATTACCCAGTGGTCGGATGGGATGCTCTCATGCTCAGACTAATTTTTTTAAAAAACTTAACACATCTTATCTTCCTAAAATGCACATTAGCTGTATAATTAATTCCACTTCTAGTGTCTGATGGTATGTGTAAAATGAAAACATAGGTACCCCCGCGAGCATAAAGATAGAGATGGCAGGCCCTTTTTTGACCTTTCTTTATCCCACTCAAATTAATGAACTATTTTTTGACCGAGTTAGCTGCTTCAGGCTTGTGTTCATGTATTTATGACAGTATATTTGATACTGTAATTGCTGAGATTGGCAGAGCAGCCTGCCGAAGGTGAGGGCCTGCCGTCTCCATCTTTATGCTCGCGGGTGTACATCTTTATAAAGAGTTTATTACAATGAAACTTGTGTATAGCAGAATCGAGACCCTAAAAATTTTCCGTGATGGACAGGTTTCCGCTATAAGCAGGGTCAGTTATAGACAGGTTTCACTGTATTACTTCTGGAATTGTCTGGTACTATTTTCGGTGCCACCACTGAATTCTGCACCCTCAAAAACACATGATTTCATACCAAACATGACCATGTAGCTGAAAAGTTTATTTTCCGACTTTTGGCTGCCTTATTTAATGTTATAACGATAAAATGTCCCTTTAAAATTATTTAATATTTCGATAGAGTTTTACACTCCAACGTGTGTGAAAATAACATGTCATACATGATAAATATCCGTAAATAAGAGTGGAATTCCGCAATATATATTTCCTGAATACCACCATTTTGATGAATTAATTACGGGCTAATTAGAGCCTTATAACTTGTGGTCTGGGGCTATTTACGTTCAGGAAGGGATGTAGTATCAGCACAGTAAATGGCATCTTCTCTGCCAGAAGTGAAATATTATTGTGACTTCCGACCCCACTGTGTGAGCCAAGCACGAGTCGCCCTTCTTTCCTGTCAAAACTGCACTTTCCGGCCGCTAGACGGCTCCACCGTCTGAGAATCTACCTGTCCATTGCGAGATGTGACCTGCCTAGCACCCCAGGTCATCACTCCTGAACCCGCGAAAGGTCCAACCCAAGGCATGTAATCAATCCACTATCCACCTACGTACGCACAGCTACAATAGTATGGGAAAAATAATTATTATGTCCTTACTTCTAGGATTCCCGCAGACGGGCAGGTCCCACTACCTCCATTTCAGGAGACCCACTAACCCTTGGCTTCTCAATAGATCCCTCTTGAAATTGATAAATATTTTTTAAACAAAAATAATAAATAATCAAAAATCGAAACTGCTGATCATATACACCACGAATACCAGTACTATGATTACCAACGGGATAGTCTACATGTCTATCAGATCATGCGAGATTAAAAACACACAATGAGTGTCCTCTTTTTCCTATTCCTTGCATGTGTGCACTTCCTCTCATCCCCAAAGTGTGATATTGCAATATGACAAAACTGCTGACAATTAATTTTGGCCATTGTAGCCATGACGGAATAATGTATGTTCAATTTTGTCATACACGCGAATGACGGGGGCCATCCTGCAGCTTCATTCCATCCCAAACCCCCCAGTTCATGGGTTGCCTGATGCAAAGGTACTATCAGGTTCAAATACTTTTGGCCACTTCATCCTGGTCTTGAAGCAACCCTTCACACAAACACACCTCCTTAACGTGGGGTCTGTACGAAGGGTTGCTTCAAGACCAGGATAAAGTGGCCTAAAGTATTTGAACCCGATAATAGGCTACTTACTGTTATAGCAAATAATATAGTGGGTTCAAAAAGTGAAAGAAATGCTGGTCCATAACGCATAGGATATTCTCTATATTATAGATTTGGACAATATCAAAACGTTTACATGACCTAATTATCAAGAGAACTAAAAACACTTCTGCTTGCAACTCATTTATGCACAACCATCCAAGCATGGTGTTCAGTAAATCCTACATGATGTGACTTACAGCTGGTATTACTGCATGGCTATCCTGATGATTTCATATATTGTTATTGCGAGGGGACCACTATTCTTTAAATAACTGCCAATCCTCCGTTTGACCAAGCTCTTGGTTTGACAAAAGGCTGATTCATCCCTTCAGGTTGATGATGGCTGATCAGCAAAGCCTGAAGATGCCCATGAGCCAGGAGGTAAGCCCAGCACTCTTTGTACACTACTAGAAAAAAATAGCTTTGTACCCCCAGAAGCAGGCTATTTTTTACAGTAGTAGGAAATGAAGTATTCCGAGTGCTCTCAAATATATATGCTGCCCTCTTTTTATTATTTTGTCCGTGCAACCCCAAGAGGATGGCACCAGGATGGCACGATGGAGACTGACAAGGGACATGAGACCACTTCCTGCGGTATATACTTACTCCCCCACCTGAGAGTGGAAAAGCTCAATGCAGTGATAAGAATTCTAAAGCAGGGGTTGAATGCTAGTATTCCTCCGGGTTCTTGTGGCGCCTCGTACTTGAGCAGTTGAGGGCCCTGTAATCCGATCCATATGTTCCTCCCAGTACCAGAGAGAGGATCATTAGAGGCAATCTTGAACTCCTCCTCTGCAGGATGGCCAGTATGACCATCAGGACGATGGCCAGCAACAGATCCAGCAGGGTGAGAGTATTGCTGCAGCTTCTAAGGTGCTACCCTACTATCCACCACCACATGTGACCCAGCTGGGGCAGACAAAACGGTGCAGGAACTAGGCAACTGATGTACTCAGCAAGCATCACCTACCCTACTTTCACGCCCAAACTTTGTTGGATGCCATAACTCATTAAACTGTTTCCTGTGTGCAGAAATGAATTGCAAAGTGATACTACTGCATTTTAAAATAAGATAAGATCAACATATTCTACTCTTTATTATTCCAACAGCACAATCCCTTGTATTTCATGCATGGTGATGGGACATTTTTCTTGGTGTCTTCACTTGAGCCATATTTCACACTGCAATATGAGGCGGCGGTGGCCAAAATTGACTATCTTTGCCTAACCACATTCCAAGTAATTGACACCTTTTCAGTTCCAATTAGCATAGCTGTAAATGTGTTTCCTAGATTTCCTCCTTTTGTTTTGGAGCCAAGATCAACATCTCTTCCCAACATCATTTGGGGAGATGTAACAGTACATTGATGGGACCACGTCTTATAATACTCGGGTCCGGACTCTCCCCTTCTTATCGTGTGCCATTATCAGGGCCCAACTGTAGGGAGTGGGGTAGCCGATTAGGCGCTGGTGTTGCTGCTGCACAAAGCGATGGTGGCTATCCTGGCAGGGGAAGCCTCCCAAACTGCCAATTCAAATCTGGCCTTCTCCAAGGCCTTGGTGCACGTGTGATACCAGTGCCTCATCGGCATCCCCACTCTCTATAGGTGTGACTCGTGTGAGCAAGTAAGCTCACAGGGGTCTCAATAAGGCTGGGGTAAGAGTGTCTGGGGGNGAGGGGGGGGGGGGGGGGAGATGGGACCATTCACTGGACATATTATACAGGGTGTCTCAACTTTTTTGTCCGAACAGTTATCGGAAATATTGCACTAAGCTGCTTATTTGTTAGCAGTGACTTGCAACCAGTGATGCTTCAGTGGCTTTATCAGTTGAGGGATGTGCCAGGAATGTTGGGGCATATTCTGGCTACATAGCTAGAAGCTACATAGGCTTTTCCGATAACTGTTAGGACAAAAATGTTGAGACACCCTGTATGTAGAGTAATGAATACTGTAACTTATGCAGGAAGACTCAGTATTGCCTGGTGATGACCTATCAATGATTCTGCAATTATTTTATATTCATGTCCAACTATACTGCCAACATAATTGATATCATGTAGGGCTACAGCAGGCTATATCAATTCACATCATCAACTGTTCATCAGAAGATAATTGCAACTACAGCCTTCACAAACTGGTTACGAAATATTTGTAATTTCATCAAATCTTCTATTATTATTATGTAGTAATTAAAACTGCCATCTCTCCCCCTCATAAATCCTAATATATCACAATATTTATAGCCTTTAGGCACAAGATTCAACGGCATGTGCCTTTCAATTTTCTTCAACTTGGATCTCGAAGCTCATCAACATTACATTTCCTCACAAATCACTTTCCACTTCACTAGTGAAAAAATGATCAAGCTCAACCTTCATTTCATCACACTGTTGTCTATTAATGCAAAAGTAATATACTGGTCCAGATACTGTTGCATCAACTCCAGATACAGTTATTTGAATCATTGATTAGTAGTAGCTTCCTCAAAGCTCTTCAGCATATGCATTGGCAACATGCTGAAGAAATATTGTATATGTCAGCTATCAGCCTACTGACATTCTCAGCAATTTGTGTTACCACAATATATTACTAACTGCAGGATTATTTCATAAGTGACTTTGCTGTCTCATAGTATACTGTATGTACTGCTGAAGCTAGTGGGATTTGCTCTCTCATAAATCATACCTCAAACTGTAAAAAATAAGCATTACTTGATAACCCCATCATGCACAAATGTTAAAAATCCAGTCATTCATTAATATCACATTGTAGTGAATTATGTTTACCCCTACATATATAGTACTTTATTGACTGTTCACACTATTACAGAATTCAGTCACGAAATTCTCGCAAAAGCAGAAACCCAAGTCCCTCCTCTGTGCATAGACTTGACCTACTTTAATGTCTTGGCTAAAATTCTGAACTGAAGATGAATGGGAAACAATAGTTTCCTACACATCGACGCCTAAGGATTATATTGTCGTATGTCCACTTTTCTTAACTTCACAGGAGGGAGCTGCAAAGTTTCGTGTCACCAGTTCCGTTTGCATTTTAACCTATGGAAATGATTTTCATACCGGAGATCATAGATATCAAGACCTTCATTTATGCTTCGTATCATCGTTGACGAATAACAGGAACAGTGGAAATCAGGGCTTCCGGTTTGGAGATACGACATTAGTACGTAACTTTGGTAGGAATACTCAACTCTTTGCTGGAGATACAACATTGCAATGAAGTATATTTCCTACGAAAATGTTTTTATTGATCAATGTTTCAAAATACACCTCAACAGTATGAGGCATGAACTTGAACATACCTTTAAATTCCAAATAATGCTTCAAAATACACTTCAACAGTATATGAGGCATGAACTTGATCCAAGGGGGTAATCACTTCGGTACTCCGGTGTACACCTGGGAGTGGTACTCCCTGGTACTCCTCAGGCACCTCACTCTTTATTACTCCGTGGTACTCCTTGAATTTGGTACTCCAGTGTACACTTTTCAGTCGAGTGATTACCCCTTTGACTTGATCATCATTACCTTTGCATTACAAAAAATGGGTCAAGGTACATTTAATCTCAGTCAGAGGCATGAACTGGAACATGATATTATTTTTTACGTATCAACAATTGAAAGAACACTCTATCAACTTGAGGCATGAACTTCAGCATAGCTTTGAAATCTTTATTTTTCTCAGATGATGCCTGGTGATTGGATTATGGAGATACGATAAACTTGCACGAAGGAATCCAAGCTTTGGGAGATACGACAATATTCCACTGCTTGTTACGGACGCATTTTTGCGTCTTTGCATGAAACAGTGATTGGAGATACAACTTTACGTGTTCGGCTATTTGAACATATGAGAATCTCTGAATGGACCAAAAGTGGACATACGACAATATAATCCTTAGGCGTCGACATATTACAAGAAAACCTTTTCAAGATAGTCAATTGGCCATGCTGAATGTATCCATTTTCCATTTGCTGCTCCACTACTCTGTCACACCTCCCAGACACTCCCCACCATTTTTGTGTAAGCTTAACACTGCTCCCCCACCGAGGGGGTTAGCCACGGGCAGCAAAGGGATCAAGAGCAAAGATAGGTGGGCCGCCACTAGCAGACACTTGTGAACCAAATGGGTCGACTCGAATAGGCTGGAGTGGTTAAGACCTCCAGAGGCCTCCTATACTACCCCAGCCAATCGGAGTCGAGCTGAGTGCTTCAGGACTTGCCCGCTAGTGGCGGCGCACCTATCTCGGCTCTTGATCCCAGCAACGCCCGTGGCAAACCCTGTCAGTGGGGAATCAGAGCTAAGCTCACAGGGGGAGCAATGTATAAGGTATACGAGTGTCCGGGGGGTCCTCTGTCAATAATCATACTTATTTAGCAGAACACTGTCTGTGGACTTGGTTAACCATAACGACTTCAATACATGAATTCTGTCTGGGCATATTTATGAACAAGTATAATCTTCATGGTTTCCATCAGCCCCCTGGCACTCATAACTCAGCTCTATAATTATAGAAACCGCCGTTCACAGGGATTGACGGGGTGGTAGTGTGTGGGAGAGCCACTGCAGCACTGCTCAGGTTCTAGCTCAGGGTACGACATGCCTGCCACGAACCTCGTGGGCGACCCTGCATTTAGTAGAAGAGAAGATCCAGAACGGATGCACATGTGCTCAGGCCCTGGCAGTGGTTTAAACAAGGACCATGTTGGACTATTGTGTGCTGTGCATATGTCGTAGGCCTGCACCCATGGTTTGAAGGCTTCAAGTCTCACAGTCTTGGAGAAGACTAGATTTGAATTAGTGCTTTTGGAGGCTGATACGTGCGGATAGGTGATTCAATTGATGGCATCAATGCGAAGCACTTCTCTTCTACTAGTAAGTGCAGAGGAGCCCACTAGGTTCATGGCAGGCACATTGTACCCCGAGCTAGAACCTGAGCAGTGCTGTCACAGCTCTCCTACCCACTACCACCCGTCAGCCCCCTGAACGCGATCAGAGGAGTGACCAGACCAGTATATTCTAAGACTGTGGTTCCCATTCACTGGAAGTACCAGCAACCCCCGACTTGTATAAAAAAGTTATGACATGCCAAAAAATGACAAAATTGACAAAACAATCTGATAATAATGTACGAAATGAAGCACATGGCAATTCGAACCTGCCTGCCAAGATGCATTCCCGCCCTCAGATGCGACCTTCTGGCTTCTAGCAGGGAATCCCTTCCCACTCACAAGGGGTCCACAATATTGAATGTGATAGTGGCTCCAGTATATACAGGGTGTATCAAAACTCTACCGTAAGCCATATGCCAATGGCGTAATGGTCAGCAGATGATCATATACAGTATCGGAATCATAGGCCTGGGCCGCCGCATAACCGAGATAATTGACCTCAACCAATAGGTATAAAATATCCTGGCAGGTATGCAAACCTTCAGCCACCAATCGCATCACAGGTGATGTCACAGCTATTTTCTGGGGGGCTACTGCCACACTGCTATTGGGGTAGTCACTAAGGGCTCTTAGAATGCAGTTCCCCCCAGATGCACTGCTATTCTACAATCACGCTTAAGCGCAATCGCTACTTCGCAAATGATCAATTATCTACGTAATGTGGCTGCCTAGAGATGATGACCCCTCTACATATAATGATGCTCTGGTGCCCCTTATGCCATTGGTACATGGCTTACGGTAGAGTTTTGATACACCCTGTATGTACTGTAAGTTACAGTACAGTAGTGTATAATTTAAAAATACAGGTTCCAAGTACAGTAGAACCCCGATTATCCATCACCCACGGGACTGGGACATCATCAGATAACCGAAAAGGTTGGATAATCCAAGGAGCAAAGGAAACTTTAGTGAAACACAACAAAAAACATGAAATCATGAACTAATGTACAATATTACAATTTTCTGAGAAATAGTGAAGTAGGCCTATTTATCTTTCACATACACACTCAGCTGTTTAAAATGTATCTAAGTCAATACAAAACAAATGCTTAGTAGGCCTGCATTACAGTATTTGATGAGAAAACAAAGGACATGGGATGCATCATATGGGAAAAGTTATGCCAGTTGGATTCGGCTGAAACTTGGGTCAGTTGATACATCTTGATCTCTGGGTGAATTGTTCTGAAGGCCGAAGAAAATCTACAATATGTGTCAATTTCACGAAAATTGGACAACTTTGAAAATATAACTTTGAGCGCCTCTAGCAGTCAAGCAGCATGGTAGATTTTCTTTGGCCTTCAGAACAATTGACCCTGAGGTCAAGATGTATCAACTGACCAAGTTTCAGCCTAATCCAACTGACGTAACTTTTCCCATGTCCTTTATTGCTGGAGCAGGATGGTCGGAAAATGGGGTTCTACTGTAACATAAAATTTGACTTATACAGGGTGTTCCAAATATCTGGGTCACTTTTGGATAACTGCTATAGCCCAATAGCAGTTATTTTTTGTAGCTTGTAGTGCCCCGATTTAGTTGCCCCATTCTATAGCACCTGCTACATTCGACCCCCTCCACACTTGTTTGAAAATCATTCTCCTGTAACAGGAGAATGATTTCCAAACAGGTGATAGCAGTTATCCAGATCCTTCCACTGCACCAGAATATCAGCCACCCCTGCATCTCCTCAGGGCTTGCTGTCCACCTTTTCCCCTGCTTCTTTGTCACTGGCCTTCCTGGGTGGCATCAGCCCCATTTTCTTCAGCTCACTGAGCAGGCCTGGGCAGTCAATGACATACACGCCATCCAAAATGCCTTTCACAAAAAACTCCAGACCACACTTTGGTGCAGCAAGTGTTTCAGAAAGGAACTTGATGAGGGGATCATTTGGGGAATAATTTGGCTCCACATCTTCGAAACCTATAAACACAACAATAGTGTTTAACAATTGTGTTTAAACAACAGTGAGTGAAGTTGTGCAGAATCCATCATTGAAACTATGACTTTTCACATGCAAAAGTGCAAAACATTAAACTACAACCTACCATGAAGGATGCAGATGGTTCCACATGGCACAATGATAAAGTCAGGGTTCATTTTCCTGATCTTCTTCACATGAACTGTTGCTAGGCCGCCAAAGTCAATGGACAAGATGTTGTAGATAGGCTTAGTCGAGTCATGAGCTAAGCAGACACCTCTGTAGAGGGAATTGTCTTCACCCACATAGAGGCAGAGTTCCCCTACTACAGGGGAATAATGTGGCGTCTTGTCAAAGAAGGCATCCTTGTAGGCCTGGAGATCCTTCTCCATAAACTGCATCATTTCCAAGTCCTCTGGATTTGTAGGCAAGGGAACTATTTGCGCTGGATTGTCAACCAACTTGAAATTCAAAGTTACACTCTTGCCTACAGGCAATGGGAACGATGGGCAGTCACTTAAAAATTGCTTCTTCATGAAGTCTGAAAAAAAAATACACAGAATAAGCACTACTTTCAAGGGGTTGCAAGAAATTATAAAGCTAGAATTAGAAAGATAATGGGTTGGTTTACGTATTTTTCATTAGCAGGGCCTTAGTAGTTCTGATACTTATCAGCTGCTAAGTTTCTGCCATGCTTACTGCTAAATTTGCATTTTTCATCATATTCTTATTCACTTTTTGTAAGAAGCAGCTCAGGACCTGGGTAGGAGACAGGGTGCTTTGGTGCTGGCACAGTGTGTTAGGAAGGGTAGCACCTGCTCATGTAAACATGCAAAACTTTTTTATTATTTTATTTTATTTATTTATTTACTGTACCCCATTATCGGGCCCTGGGCCCTTGTTAGGGGAGTGGGACACCACCATGCTTGGAATCATACATAATGTGTGTTTTAATTGTTGCAAGGGTAAGTAGGACGGGATGTGCAAAGTGCAAGTGGAATGTCGTATATTGGTCATTTTGTGATTAGTCTAGCGGAAATTTCCACCCGAGACGAAGCCAGAGATGGCCCAACTCTGCACGAGATGAAGGGGGGAACCCCGGGCTGGGATCGAACCCGGGACCTTAACATCCATGGGCGCATGCGTTACCGCAGAACCACTCCGCCTCCCAACATGCAAAACTTAAAGAATTTTCACTCACTTGCTGGAAGGGGGTCTTCACTAGTCTTTCTCTCCTGTATTAGACGCTTCCACTGTGGAAGGGTATCAGCTGAAAACTTTTTGTTAACATTCTTCCCATCAGCATCATAAAGTGTGACAGTCAGAGGCTCCAGGGCATTGACATTACATGTCAGCAGCTTGCCCTTATACACGCATGCAATTATCTCTAGTTTCTTCTTGTCCAGAGAAGGAGGCACATCAAGAAGGCGAACCAGCTCCCCAAAAGGTGGAACATCCATAAACTGCTTCGAAAGCTTAGCAAGTCTGGAGAGAGAAGTGGTCAGGCAGCTGCCAGTGTCAACCAGCTTAACTTCCACCTCCTGGCCACCACTTGACACAGATTTAACTGCAGCACGATAGTACCCCTCTGGCAAGATTTGGCAGGCTACTACATCATCCACTTCTGGTACCACCTCTAGAGCTGCAGCTCCTTTAGCTAAGAAATATGAGGTTAACAAGATGTTAATGAAGTACATCATGTAGATTGTAGAATACAGGCTGTTGCATTGCAGAATACTAACCTCCATGAATGTCTGCATTGATAGCATCATTCATGTCTTCCAACTTATTCCAGGCTGACTCCGTAATAAGGTAGACTGTGTTAGAACGCTCAAAGCAGGTGAGGCGAACCTGGTCTCCACTGTTCACAGCCACTCTTTGTGTTGGGGATGCTCCCTGAGCAGCGGGCAATGCAGATAATCCCTTCGCAGGTGGTTCTGCAGATTCCACCAAGCCAGTCCATGGGGTCAAGGCAGCATTCACCTCATGGTCCCCATCAGTCAGAACACACTTGATCTTTCCCTGTGGCCCTCCAGTCTTTGTTACCTTGACATTAATCATCCCAGCCTTCAACCATGGGGCCTCTCCAGACACGACGCACTCAACACCAAGCCCTGGTATATCCTGGTACTTTTGAGGCAGGTCTGCCACCACCTCCACCTCCTCTTCATTACAGTAGTCAATGTAGATGACATTTAGGAGCTTCCCTGATGACCTGATGACAAATGCACGATTCCAGTGGTACACTGGTGACTTTGCAAACACCACTTCCCCACGCTGCGGCTGTTGCTTGCATAAATTATGGGATAACATTTCTATCTCAATAATGGCGGTGGTAACATCTACTGAGGGACTAATAGTAGCCATGAACCTGGAACTTGCAGGCTCTTCTGATAGAGCTATGTTAAATGTATCGTCAGGCTTTAATTCTGAAAGATAGGTCCCTTGAGCAGGGTATGCATTCTTTTTTGGAATTGATGGCGAGGTCTTTAGGAAAGCTGCAGGTTTTTGCACAGGTGGCAGGACAGACTTCGGCAAAGGTGAAGTTGCTGGCTTTTGCTCTAATTTAGGTAATATGCCCATTATATCATCACCAACTTCCACATCAAAGGTAGCCTGGGCATGGCCATTCTTAATCATCACATCTGCAGCACTCATTCCAGCTGAGTTGAACAAGTTAATGATGGCCTTTCCTCGTCTCTGTAAAATTATTATACAGAATCATCAGTCAGAAATTTCATCTCAATACTTAAAATACATGACTGAAGGTGCATTTACATGTGAGCAATTTGACGAGCGAAATCTTCGCTGAGGTCTCGGCGAAGATTTCGCTCGTCCCCCGGCACCATTTTGGTTGGAATAATTAAACACTAATTGAGGCGCCTTCTTCCAAAACCCGACAAATCCAATTTCCAAAAAAAATTAGTTAAGGGCGGAAATATGTTCTTCAAGATGTTTCATCACGTAACGACAAATTATTCAGCAAACATCGACAAATGCGGCTGTAATGGCCTGAAGAAAAGTGGCCGATAATGCAAAACCCGACAAATGCAGGCAGGAAGTTCATATTCTATGTTTCTAAAACCGACAAATCCACCGAATCATCCATAACCCGACAAATGCAGCGTGAACAGCTCTAGTTGGCATGGGATATCTTTCGTACTCAGACAAATCCATCTCTTAGCTACACATGGCACCACAGTGAGTCACGCTTCCTCCCGTACGTGTTCTTTGTCAAGACAGTCAGACTACATAGGTGCTTGCTCCAAGATGGACGTGCCGGACGAACCCGTGGCGGGACCCAGGTAAATGAAGACTCTATACATACCGAAGCAGGTTGGTGTAGGGGTTAAGGAGCCAGACTGCTAATCGGGAGGTCCTGGGATCAAATCCCCGGGCCGGCAACTCTGACCGTGGTTTTCTGTGGTTTCCCACG
Source organism: Catajapyx aquilonaris (assembly GCA_000934665.2). NCBI lineage: Eukaryota > Metazoa > Arthropoda > Diplura > Dicellurata > Japygidae > Catajapyx > Catajapyx aquilonaris. The sequence continues at coordinate 17,621 of KZ539131.1, forward strand.
GTCCCTCCAGGAAAATTCCGGAGTTGTTTCCGTAATTAACAGGCCACAGCCGCTTCCTTCCTTCCCTATCCCTTCCCAAAAAGCGAAGCAAAAAGTAAAAAGACAAGAGTTCCTGACAAAAAAAAAAAAAATTGGGATGAACTCCCCCCCTAAGAGAGCCAATGGCTCTATCACGGGGTAAATTATAAATTATAATTATAATTGTAAAAAAAAAAGAAGACTCTATACATAAAAATACCAGTTATGCTGGTAATGCTGTTATGATACGTGACTGAAATATTCCCAATGATTATCATAATCACTCCGACTCCACCACTTCAGCCACGACCCTGAAGCTTATGTTCCTGTATTGGAGTCACCACTGGGTTTTCAAATTTCCTCAATGTTGCAAAAACCGCCAAATCCACTCTCTTTGCAGCAAACATCGATATATCCACAACGACGGAGTTTTTGAGCCATTGCCTTACCCGAGGGCCTGAGTTCTTTTTCCCCTTTTCTGGAAATTCGATGAAGAGTGATATTAATGAATAATAATCCGCGGACTGCCTGGATTACCCCGGATTACCTATAGTTCCATGATCAAAATGACCATGTGACCCATTTTTGAGAGAGGCAGAGGTCAAATTCCAACCTCAGCGATTTTCTTGATATTCGATGCGGGACACATGGTCATTTTGATCAGCTAACTAGAGGTGCGTTTTTCATCCCTTGGCGTGGGCTACGAATGCACCGAATTTCAAGAACATCGGTAAGGTCGCAATTTTATGACCTCTGCCCCCCCCCCCCNTCAAAAATGGGTCACATGGTCATTTTAATCAGGTGACTATAGGTGCGTTTTTCATCCCTTGGGGTGGGCTACCAATGCACAGAATTTCAAGAAAATCAGTGAGGTTGGAATTTTATGAGTTGAAAAATGACTATGTTGGCAGGGCAAATCTCAAGACATCATATGATGTCCATAGTCGTCAAAGGGTTAAACAGACTTATATTTAAAGCGATTGAGTATTAAAAACTGAAAATACACTGGAATGTGTATAATATCGTATTTGGCAGTTCTTAGTGCTGTAGGTTGCTGCTGTGCTATCTATAATTATTATAGATAGCACAGCAGCAACCTGCAGCAATAAGAACTTCCAAATATGCTTACTAGAACGTCTCAAATGATGAGCATATGACCTCTACATAAAATGATCTAGAATTAATATTTTCGAAAGTATAGATAAAAGTCTAGGTATCTGAGGCACACCTAATGCACTCTACAGCTGATGCACCCCACCTTCATTAAAGCTGTTTTTTGAGGGCCCTGAATTTTTAAGAAAATTAACACTTAGGCAAAGATGTGTTTGAGAAATACACAATAGCATTTGGCTTTTGATTAATTAGTTACTTGACACCGTTAATTCTCGTAAGCTTGGGGTCAAAAAAGACCCCATGACACTACTAGTAGTTAAGGGATAGATGAAGGATGAAAAGGCTTAGGCAGAGCATCACAACCCACATTAGGTCATTAACGAGCTCATTTGGCTGTTACAATAATGCAACTACTGTGCAGCAAAAAAAAACCTTCAAACAACATTCACGTTTCATAGGGGGAGGTGCAGTGGCCGAGATCACGGCCTATTACTTAGGTCGCGCAACTCCCTCCCCCTGTGCGCGAGCCTAGTTGTGCATGGGCACCACACAAGCTGGTGATTTGGAGCTAGCGTCGTCCACGGAGCACAATGGTCCATGTTCGGGTGGCTGGCGGACAGTTCGATGCATGGATCCATGCACCATCTATCCGTGGTTCGTTCGATCGGGTTGGATCCATCCACTGGTTCGATGACTGGGGACGTTTACGTCTGCCAGTCTGGCCACCTTATTTGAAGATTTGAATCGGATTGAAGCACGGCCTTGGATAATAATATCCTTTCGAATTGCCGGTTTGGGTTGGTTCAGGAAAGCGTCCGCCCGAATGTGACTTCAAAGTGTTGTGCTCTGAGGAGTGACGCCAGTGCCAAATAGAACATTCTCCCATGGGGGGGAGCGCAACTAAGCTCACGCTCTTCCCCGTAGAGCGAGATAGGTGTTGCTGGGGGCTGGCCGAGATGGTAACGTCTCGGCTTGCTGAGCGAAAGGTCACAGATTCGATCCCCGCCTGGGAGTTCCCTTTCGCCCGCGTCAGGAGGGTCTCTGACCCGCACCTTGGAGGTGTCTGGCAACCTAACCTCCTGGGGACTGCACATGACCCCACAGCATGACATTGCACTTGCACCTGTGTCTCCTCCCCAACAAATCCCTATCCCCAACAAGTGTCCTTTCTTTCCTGCATGGTGTTTGAAGTCAGAAAATTGGAATGAAAATGGTGGTGTTCCACCCCCCTCCATTATAGGTCATGTACCTGCCAGGATGGGAACCAACTAAATAATAAATAATAAATAATAAATAATAAATAATAATATTTTTAAAAACAATTCAAGTTTCATGAGGTTGAGATCATCGGGAAACATCTTTTTAAAATGAGGGAACTTCCCCTTGGCTCTAAATACAAAATATTATTCATGGGCACAAGAAAAATGAAGAGTTGCAATGTCATGCTTTGAGGTTTCTGACATTCAACAGAATGCATCTCCAAGCAGCTTTTCAGTGACTTATCTTGTAGGGATTACCCCACCTCCAGGAGAGAAAAAAACCAAGTCTGCATAATTTCAATGTGCTCAATAAAATCTATAAATTCAAAATCCTTGCACAGTTTGACCGAGCCCTCTGATTGGTCTGCCGCATATTGTTGCCACCACAGCTTCCTATTGGCCTCCGTATTGTTGCCATGGCGCCTCCAATTGGGCCCTATTCCAAGCATGTGCAATGAGGGGTGTAACCCCTCAGTTGTCAGCTGACTACCGATGAGTTAACAACACGGGTAGTCTCTCCCATCATCTCGGCCCTTCCCTGTTCCATCCATACCCGTCCCCTCAATTCGGTCACTGGGTATTAGGGTGGAGCGAAAAAAAACCATCTTGGAATTTGCTGAAATATATCACAGCTGTACATGACTATGCCATAACACGTCACGTCAAGTTTCAGCCAAATTACGCAATAACATTGGGAGGAAAAAAATCGAGAAAGTTAGGAAAATAGTGAAAATCAGACCCTTTCGGATAATTTTTTCGGTTCGTGGAAGTGGTCAAACCCAAATAAGCAATACATCAAATGAAACAGGATCACGAAGGGAATGCGTCTATGCAATTAGTTTTCCTCTGAAGTGTAACCAGAAAATGTCAAAATTCTTGGACATGTGACCGAGCGCGTGACTGATGGAATGCCCCGCACATTTTTCTGGTTACACTTTAGGGGAAAACTAATTGCATAGACGCATTCCCTTCGTGATCCTGTTTCATTTGATGTATTGCTTATTGGGATTTGACCACTTCCACGAACCGGAAAAATTATCCGAAAGGGTCTGATTTTCACTATTTTCCTAAATTTCTCGATTTTTTTCTCCCAATGTTATTGCGTAATTTGGCTGATACTTGACGTGACGTGTTATCGAATAGTCATGCACAGCTGTGATATATTTCAGCAAATTCCAAGATGGTCTAGCAACATTTCGGCTTACTTGATTTGGAATGACCCATATGCACTATTTCAAGGAATTTGGTTTTTTGACTGCAACTGCCCCAAGGTCAAAAACAAACACCAGACAAAATGAATGGTCAATTATGACTTACCAGTGACCTAACCAACATGGAAATAGCGATGAATTTCCATGGACGAAAATCGTGTTGCATAATGTAATATGTGTTGTTCTCGCGAAAATGGCGAAACTTGAAGGCTCTGTCGACAAATGAAGCGGATGAAGTACGAAAATTCTAAAAAAATTCACCAGTGTTATACTGTCTTGTCCATACACAACTTTTGACACCCCGCGCGATTGAATCGGACAACTTTGGTTTTTTTCGCTCCACCCTACTGGGTATCGAAAAAATGATCGTATGCGCGAGTGTAGAAATGTATGGCCTTTCTCATGTTACCATAATTGATTGGACTGCTTTAGAACTAATGGCCTAGCCACGATTCGGATGTGAAGGTTTCTTTTTTTCCGTTCGATTCGCTGGCAGAGTCACCAAAAGACGACAAGTGTGGGAGGGTGCCTCGAAGACCCTAATTCCCACCTGTGACAGCACTGCGCCAATTTAGAATTTCTTGTGCCCGCACACCGGTGGTCCGAAGTCGACGAGTCATTATCGCCTATCTCTACAGCCTTGGAAGGTTCAGTGGCGGATCTACGGGGGGGTGGGGGTGTGATCACACCCCCCCCCCCCCCCCCCCCCCTTTGTCCGATGTGCTTACAGAGTTTTAAAACATTTTCCCCTGCGGCGGGCTTATTTGGTTTGGGG
>JYFJ02004390.1:0-89874 GCA_000934665.2 Catajapyx aquilonaris
AATTATTATCTGAATTGATCGAGCCTTGGTCGGGAGGCTCAATTGGCTCTTCCTCGCCATGCTGTGACAATTTCAGGTCCGCACCTCCAAGGAGACGACCACACCGGCGGTGCGAACACAACGCTGCACCCGTCCCTCGGCCCAACTTGGCCTCCGCGAGTGGGAAAAATCGTCGTGATCGTGCGCCCTTAAGAGTACTACCGGCCAACTGTTCAGCTGATTTAATTATGAACTATGCTAAAATATACAGAACAACAACCTTGAGAACTGTACCAGAAGAATTTGCTGGAATCGTCACACTTTGCGAGAAATGTATTAATACTTATTTGTGGCTTTTGGGCACTTCGGAAAACTCCCAAATTGATTGACTTCTCGCGAAGTGTCAAAAAGCAGCAAATAAGTAGGCTATTCCTTTATTTCTCGCAAAGGAAGACGACTTCAGAAAATTCTTCTGGCACAGTTCTAAATATAGCTCTTAATATTTGTAAAATATCTTGTCTTTATCTTCTGAGTAGGTGTAAGCTAAAATCTAGGCATTTTAGGCGTAGCTGGTAGCAAAGGGGTTAATGAATTATGCTAAGAAGGCTTAGGCCCGTATTCATAATGGACATTCTCAACCCGGGGTTGAGTAACCCCAGGTTGAGAGCGGGTTGGGGTTAACCCCGGGGTTGAGTCCGATCCGTATGCATAATGTCGAACATCCGTGGGGTTGAGTCAACTCCGCGTTCCAACCCCAGGGCTTACCAGGCTTGGAAACAGGTGTCCATTTCGTGACGTCACACTACCCAATACGGTACCGTATCGGACGCGGCGCTAGCACTCTCACGCGGACGGGTCGCGAAACGGCCCTGTGCTTGGCAAATGAGTGAAAATAACTGGTGACTAACTTACTATTTAATTTCGAACGGTGGAATTTTCGTCGTACTACGAGTTACTGCTAACTAAGCAGTACATTTGCAGTATTGCACTACACTGGTACTGCTATAAGTTAGAAGTAACTAGTAGTACGACAAAAATTCCACCCTAACTTACTAACAGAACAGAGGTGGGCACAGCTTTCCGAAAAATTAGCTTCTCTAACAGCTAATAAGCTAACTAAAAAATTCGCCTTTGCTAAATAGCTAAAGCTAAGGATTTAATCGGGCGCGTTTACGTTAACCTCTTGTACGATCATAATTATTACGTTGCCGCATAGCTCGTCTGCTACATATACGCAAATGTGCAATTAATACCCAATGACATTAAAGTGCATAATTTCTGCAGTGGACTTGGCCACTTTTGATCTCAGACCCATCAATAGCCATTATTGTCACCCAACTTCTGAAGTATATTGTAAAATATGCGCCTGTAAATGAGCTGACTATTTGACCAAATAGCAAGTGCTGACCAGCATCTATTGTACCGAATAAGCTATAATTAACTCAGGGGGCTGGTTGAGGTAAGATTTTGGGTGAGGAGCAACAGTGACCATTATTTTGTACTTCATGGCGGGGTGGTACGAGACGCATTCTTTTCCTACAAAAATTGTAGAAGGTGTACTGTACATCAGAATACTAATGTAGCCTACCAGCTACAGGGCGTCACAAGTTCAAGTGACGATTAACAGTTACAAATAGCAGTTATTTGCGCCATTCATGTAGCAGCTAGATCAGCTTCATCGAAAATATTAGCTGCCAATAGCAGCATACATGTAATCAAGCATGTAATGAATCCTGTCGGGTTGACCTGGAAATAATACAGTGCCCTGTTTTACCCCGCGTGTGGCGCGGGAGTGGCAGCCTTCTTTGCGGACTCCCGGATTGGCATTGGTGCCGCATGTGGCATGTGGTTCCAGCAGATTCATTACATGTATGCTGCTATTGGCAGCTAATATTTTCGATGACGCCGAAGAGGTAATAGTTCAGACGTAGCTGCTACATGAATGGCACAAAATCACTGCTATTTATAACCGTCACTTGAACTTGGGATGACTCCCTGTATATGTAGCCCACCCAATAAAATCACTGTCTTTGCATGACTGATGTAAATTTATCAGTGGCCCTGAAATGGCCCGCTTGTCTACAGAGGAAGAACGAGGTCGGCCGCGATCATTTCGAGCAGGTTCAACATGCAGTCTTTCCGCAGGCGGTACCGTTGCCGGTACCGTTGCCGGAGGGACCCGTCCCGTCGTCGTACACCTCCATCGGGTTCTCCCGGTCCCTCAGACACACGCGTCGGAGGTCTAGCCGCTTCAGAACGGCATGAATTTCGACCCCTTCCGCCATTTGCAATCGACCTCAACCCCGAGTTCAGATCTGAACCCTGGTCGAGGACCGGGGTCAACTCCCCGCCCGACTCAACCCCGGATCGCGGGGTTTCAAGGCCATTATGAATACGAACCCGGGGTCAACTCCGCCTCAACCCCGGGTTCAACCCCGACCCCGCGTTCGAATTCCATTATGAATACGGGCCTTATTCAGGTTCAGCTGTTGGTAAGAGTAGTAAGGGCTGGCCTAGGAAGGCATGATGGATCCGGTTGGTGAGTGGGTTGCCATAAGGCAGTGGTTCCCAAACTGTGCTCTGCAGAGCCCCAAGCTCCTCGAAGGGGTCTGCAAAATCATTGAGAATTTTGGAGAATTGAGAAACAGGACCCTTTTTCAAAATATAGTTCACTTGTCCACCTGCCCTTGAACGAAACGACTCCTAAATTTTTAGTTTATTGGGCAGATTTTTCACTGCAAATGGTATTCAAGAAACAACTGCATCAATGCACAGTATGCACAGTTGGCCCGAAGGCAATGACTGGCCAGACTTCTCGAGTTAAGACCAGAATAAAGGATGTATCAAAGGAGTGCAACAGAAGTCACTGTGGCTTCCACAGACAAGGCTAAGCCATAAGAATGCCGTTCTCTACTTAAAAACAGTGCTGGACAAACCTGTGTAAATGACTATAAATCACATTAAGTCCCGGCGTCTGAAATCCAGGCTGTTTAAAATTTTGTGTGATGCCAGAGGAAGTCTTCATAAGTCATTGCTTCCTCACAGAAGTGAGATGGCTGCCTCAAGGAAAAGCATTTACACTTTTGATTCAATTACAGAATGAAGTGCGATCATTTTTAATGGATCACAACAGTAATTTGACAAACTTATTGACTGATGAATAGTGGCTTTGCAAACTTTCATATTTTTCAAAAGATATTTTTGCCATAAATGAAATTAATCTTTGTCTGTAAGGTAAGGATCTTAACGGATTTTGATGCAAGCGACAAAGTGTGTTCATTTAAAGCAAAACTGCAGTTATGAACCTAATTTATTGCTGGTGGCGGCCTGGAGTGTTTTCCACTTATGAAAGAGCTACAAGAAGAACATCAATCGGATGCACCAGAAGAGGTGTTGGGTGACATTCACGAGCACCTATGGACCTGCGATGTCTTGAGTAATTCCTCCGAGAAAATATAATTTCCAGGGAGGTATGGTAAAACTGAAGGACATGACTGAATGGGTGATCAATCCATTTGCAGTTACTTCAAAACCAACCTCTCTGACATCTACTGAATATTGTCGCCGAAGGAGTAAGGGCGAATAGACAATTTTTCAGAAAATGGCTAAAATGTGTATTTTATGGTGAAATCACCAATGCTGCAGGTTTTGGTAAAAGGACAAATGTGTAGGTGGAACAGTGCTCGCATACAGTGATGCTGTGATTTGTGAGGATGCGAGGACCAATCAAAACAAATTTAGACTGATTTTTTAATGTGACAAAGAGAATTAGGCTATGACTCGCTTTGCGAGCTGGTGGGGCTCCGCCCCCCCGGACCCCCCCGTGGGGCTGCGCCCCACCTGCACGCCTTCGGCGCGGTGCCCGTATTCCGCCTAATCCATCCGGTTACAGAAATCAGTGACGTCACCGGTAGCGATGAGGAGTTTCCGAACGTGCCCTCTGTGACGTATCGTTCAAAACAGCGCTTGGGACGACAGGTGGGACCATCTGTGACGTATCATTGCAACGGCTGGTTTGAGCTGTGGGTTTGAGCAGGGCCCGGGTTTGAGTGACAAGCGGGTGGAGAGGAGTGGGTGGTCAATTGTTCTCGGGGATCCGGGGGAGTTTGCGGATACATTAATTTCGCGATCTCGGGTTTGCGTCTAAATTTAATTTGGCGATCTCGAAAACGGCTGGGAATTTTGCGATTATGAGGATTTTTAGAATCGGTATACCCGAAGCTAGAAATGCAACGGTGCAAGTCCGACGTCTCTGCGACGCCGGGAAGTGCGAAATCTTTTTCATCCTCCTCCTCCTCCTCCTCGTCAGATTGGGGCTTTATATATATTAGACTTGCAGTGAATGGCATCATGTCCAGAATAGATTGAAGTATTAGAACACCAATTCATGTTCAAATATTTCAAGATCCCAGGTGACGCGACGGTGACACCGGAAGTAGACGTAGGTTCATATTTGCCTCCGCTCTGCCTCAGCGTGGAGGTTTCGCTGCCATTTTAAGACAACAGCGACGGAGGTGTATGTTATGCTCAGAGATGGTGAAGATGTATCCCACAGCATTCCGATGGTACAAGGCATTCAGCAAGGATCCATAGTCAGCTTTCAAGGACACAGGTCTGCAGACTCACAACATATTTTTGACAGAGATCATTATCTTCACCTATTTAGTTATTGTCAGGGAAGATCACCGCGTAACCATGTATGACCTTGCCAGAATGTGTGGTACCTCCAGTGGTATTGCCCACACGATTTTGCATTGACCATTTTCACATGCGATGCGTTTGTACCCAATGCGATCAGTCCCCAGAAATGGTGGGCACCGCTAACTTTCAATAACAGCTAACTTGCTCAGTAAAACCAACGCTAAATCGCTAATGCTAAACAGCTAGAAAGGTTAGTGGAAATCCCCCTAATCGTTCTAGCTGTTTATCATTAGTGATATAGCGCCGCCCACGGTTTCCTAACCGAATTAGCAGTTAGCAGATGTTAGTGGAACTAAAAATTTCTGTTAGCGTGCCCACCATTGGTCCCCAGACTGTTGACTCCAGAAGAGCGAGGCAAATGTGGGTGGAGGTTTCCAAATAGTTGCAACGTCTTGTGGCCTCACATGGTGACCAGTATCTGCTGTTCACAATCTTAGCATGTTGTACACCTCTGTGGTTGTTTTATTCAAACGGAAGCAAAACCTCAATGCTGAATATTGGTCCTCACCGCCGACCTTCTGGCAGTGCATAGACGAATGTGAACCTAGGTCTACTTCCAGTGTCACCATTGCCTGAGATGGCATAACCTTTAAACAAGAATCGGTGTTCTAATACTGCAATCTATACTTGACACGATGCCATTCACCGCGAGTCATGAACTAATTCTCTTTGTCACAAAAAATAAGTATCAGTTTGTTTTGGCTGGCCCTCTTATTTTCAACCTATTTTTACCTCTCCTAAAATGGTTTTTTCGCCCGTTTTTCTTATTGCCGATGCCTCATAGGCATTAGTCAGACACGTACTCTCTAAAAAAAATAGAGTTAAAAAAACTCAAGTTGGGTTCTTTTTAACTCTTTTAACCTTGAAAGTGGTCATTACCAAAAATGAGTTATAATAACTCTTTCGCTGGAGTTAAAACAACTCTTTCAGTTCATTTCATCCTCCGAAAGAGTTATTCATTAACTCTTTCGGAGGATGAAATGAACTAAAAGAGTTGTTTGAACTCCAGCAAAGAGTTATTATAACTCATTTTTGGTAATGACCACTTTCAAGGTTTAAAAGAGTTAATTTAACTCTTATTTTTTTAGAGAGTATGTTGCCTTGCAAAATAAGTCTTGTTCAGTTGTTCAGAAATTTGGCAAAGTTTAAAAGACAAGTTGTAACAACTCAGCAATTTCTAAAAATTATTTTTTCTATTTGCCACCACTTACATGTGAAGGATTAGTGTGAATCATTTCTGCCTATGCAGCAACTAACTCCAAGTACACTAACCGCTTCGACACTGTACCTGGCATCTTTCTGCAGATATCCATAAAATTGGACATCGCAAAACTATGCAAAACAATATTCATCTCAGTAGGTGCTATTTAAAAATAATAATTTGTAATTAGCTCATAAAATAATGATTTTTTTTTGTTTCTGCATCTGTTGTTCATGAATCATGAGTCTTGTCTACTATAGTGCGCAAAAAGATGGAGGCGATTTTTCATTGAATCCTAATGCAAAATCGTAGCCTATCCAAATTTTTGAGTGATATAGAGTACAGTAATGCAGGCCCTACGTGAAGAAGCATACATTGAAAGTGCAAAAATTGTCAAGGGCTCTGCTGTCAAATTCTTTTTAAAAAGGGGGCTCCACCAGACAAAAGTTTGGGAACCACTGCTGTAAGGGTATGCTTAGTCTAATGCCTTGAGCCCCCTACACACAGTAGTGAAACACGCAGGATTATTCATACGCAGGCAGGGCTAGATGTGAAAGTGCACTGTTCATATCGGTGTGATTCACAGCTGCAGGGTTTAACCCCTTCGGCCCCAGATCGGCCCGAACCACACAGTTTTTGGCTTACGCGTACTCTGAAGATACGGACAAGATATTTTGCAAATAATAACAGCTATACTTACGAGATCTGGGAAACCCCTATGAATGTGTCTGGAACCATTTTACTCGTCTAGAAGTCCCTAAATTAATTTCCAAAAAAGGGCTCTAATAACTAGAAATTGGACTACTGCCGCCCAACTTTTAGACTGATTTAATTATGAAATGCGTGAACATATGCGGAATAACAACTTTGAGAACCATACCAGAGGAATTTGCTGAAATTGTCGTCCTTTGCGAGAAATAAATTAATACTTATTTGCGGCTTTCTGGCACTTCGGTAAACTTCTGAAAACTTCCAAATTTATTTGTTTCTTATGAAGTACGACGATTTCAGAAAATTCATCTCACACTCATTTAGGAGTTTTCCTAAGTGCTAGAAAGCCGCAAATAAATATTAATTTATTTCTCGCAAAGTACGACGATTTCAGCAAATTCGTCTGGCATGGTTCTCATGGTTGTTATTCCGCATATTTTCACGCATGTCATAATCAAATCAGCCTAAAAGTTGGGCGGCAGTAGTCCAATTTCGAGTTATTATAGCCCCTTTTTGGAAATTAATTTAGGGACTTCTAGACGAGTAAAATGGTTCCAGACACATTCATAGGGTTTTCCCAGATCTCGTAAGTATAGCTGTTATTATTTGCAAAATATCTTGTCCGTATCTTCGGAGTACGCGTAAGACGAAAACTGTGTGGTTCGGGCCGATCTGGGTCCGAAGGGGTTAAGCTCCTCGCGCATGGAATTAGGACAACCTCTATATTATTTCCCCCATGAAGCACAAGTGACGTCACAATTCAAGATGGCCCCTTCTGGCCCAGTCACACTCTGAGGTCTGAAAAGGGGTGCACATGGCCACTACTTCCAGTCACTAGCCACATGGTCATTGCCACAGGACCCATGGGAGCAAGCGTGTGGAGGCAGGATCTGGATAAGCAGCTCCTCGGCCTCTACGAACATGTGCAGTTGATTGGATGCCATCTTCTCCTTGTATGTCACATGTGCTTTTCCAGTGTCAGTAGGCAGCGTGCGCGCTTGGATCCTCCCTCTCCGTCTAACCTGCAAGTGTGTTTCACGACTGCCTTTAGTGTTCATGTGTAAAGACATGGCTGAGGCTCAAGTTGTGTTTTTGGATAGGTGCATGTTAACTAACAAGGGAATGACCAAGGGTGGTCGCCTTCGATTTAGCTGAAATGTGCATGGGGTCAGTCATGTGCCATAAACACAGTGGTGAAAGTCCTAAATGCCTGTTTTCAGCCGTTTCCAAGATATGAGCGACAGAAACATCCGAATTTTGGCCGCACGTACAGGGGTCTTGCACTTGTCCCTTCCCCACCCGACCCCTGTACGCATGGCCAAAATTCGGATATTTTTGTCACTCACATCTCGGAAATGGCTGAAAACGGGAATTTAGGACTTTCACCACTGTGTTTATGGCACATGATTGACCCCTCATGCAAGTCTCAGCCAAATCTGAGACGACCACCCTTGGTCATTCCCTTGTAAGGTTGAGTGATCAAGAAATGGATACACTAATAAGTTTACTGTGATGTTTAAAAGAGAAATAGTTTATCATTGGGGAGTTGGACAAGTTGACTGTGTGTTTGCTGATGATGCACTGGGTGTTATTGGAGAATTATTACTTGCAGGTGGCCTGTTCAATGAAGAAGAGAAGGATGGTCCTCTTTTCAAGGAAGACGTGGCTTCCTCCTCTAGTTCCACTCCCCCTTTTGCTGGTGTCAATGCAGCTGATAGGAACATTCCTGCTGGTTTTGGTACCACTGCCAAGAAGAAGACAGGTGGCCTCTTTGACAGTGATGATGAAGATGATCTCTTTGCTGCCTCCAAGCCAAAAGCAAAGGCCAAAGAGCCTGTGTTTGCTGATGATGTTATGCCAAAGGAGCACTCAGTTGCACCAACAGCAGTTGTGCCAGAGGTGAAGGGAAAGAAGGTTAGAGATACAACTTTATCGATTTTGGGAATGAGGTTTTGATCTGTGTGGTTAGAATAGAATGTTCATATGTTACAAAAATGTATCCTAGCTGTCACATGCAGGGTGTTCCAAGTACAGTAAAACTTCTATAAGTCGAATCTCCATGGGACTGGAAAAAAACTTCGAGTTATAGAAGATTCGAGTTAGAGAAGTTTGGATTTTTTAAACCACAGAACTCTATAAGGAAGCCTACCTTTATATCCAGGGACGAAAGGTGTTCAAAACTTAAAAATGACTGTCACTCTCACACTTACCATGTTCCTCATTATTTTGTTGTAAAAAAAATCTCTGTTGTGGACATTTGCCTACTCCTACAGCCAAACTAACTCTTCTTACCCTCCTAAATTTTGACAATTCTAATTCTGCTTGACCTATAGCAGTGGTTTCCAACCTGGGGGTCGCGGGCAGGGTCGCTAGGGGTCGCAAGCCTTGGTTCAACTTTTTTTTTTTGTTTTTTTTTTGTTTTTGCAATTTCTGTGTAAATTGAACCATTTTTGCGGCCGTACAGAGTGTATGTTTTCTGGAAANGGGGGTCGCACATTTATGGAAACATGTTTAGGGGGTCGCAGTTGGTAAAAGGTTGGAAACCACTGACCTGTAGTGTTGTGCAAACATCACCCCTGCTGCTAATTTTCACATTAGCAGGGTCAAAATACAAGCCAAAAGACCGAAATTCTGAAGCCATAGCACCTGCATCTGGTCGCGGGTGGCTGGTCGCCGGTTGTTGCAACTGATATCAGTGCTATGTAAATGATTGATTAATCTTGATTCATAAATTGCTACACAAAATTGATTTCGAAGCGTGTGAGGTCATTTTCTACTTGCTCGCGCCACCAGGGGAACTGCGACCTGCGACAGGCTGCTAGGTGTTGTGGCTTTGGAATATAGGATTTAGCTTGTATTTTGACGTGAAAATTAGCAGCAGAGGTGATGTTTGCACAACACTAGGCCAAGCAGAAGTAGAAAATCCAAAATTTTCGAAATTTAGGAGGGTAAGAAGAGTTAGTTTGGTTGTTAGATTCAAGGATTCAATTGTCACAATCGAGTCAAACACTTCTTTCGTTACGTCTGGTAGACAGAGATCAGGAAATTGAGCCTTTCAGTACGTGTGGCCTACTCTCGACCCTTCCGCTGGGAAATGAGAAAATTTTCCATACTCAGCAACATGAACTTCGACTTAGGGAGACTGAAAATGCATTGATATCCCATCGTAAGGCCTGCATGCACTTCGAGTTATAGAAATTCAAGTTAGGGAAGTTTATTTCCTATTCTTTTACATTGTGACCAACCAAGCTCATAATTTTCTTCGACTTATAGAGAACTTTGACTAAGGGAAGTTTGACTTATAGAAAAGTTTTACTGTACGTATATTAGTCCTTTTAGTTATAGGAAATTTTGCTCAAAGCTGCTATTTTTTTGTAGCCTAACCAGGTGTCCTATTCTATAGCAACTACTATATTTGACCACCTCAGGGGAGTAATGGGGCACCTGGATCGGGGCGCAGCAAGCTAATCAAAAATAACTACTTTGGGGGGTATTAGTGATAACAAAACAGGCCCCACGATCTTGAAAACACACTTAATTTTTGCACAGTGAAAGCCAGCCCACGGACACTACCCCTATAGTCTTATCTTATTGCCTGCCAGGGCGTTTTGCAGGAGGTGCTCACCTGAGAGCGTCATGAGACGTTTCACAGAACAATTATGTGGCGACCCTACCGGACTACCCTGAATTTTATAGGTACAAAAGGGAAGCGCTAAACGAAACGCTAACGAAAACGGGAAAAGTTACAAAAGATGTCTTTTCCTGGGTTTTGAAGCAGTACATCGATATGTTGATGTACATTTGTCGAGGTGTGCAGATGACGCAAAAATCACGAGAAGGGGAGAGTAACAAAAGATGTATGACACCTCCCGCACTCCCGTCCCCCCAATGCCCCATTGTTGACCAGTGTCCCACCCTCTTTATTTAAACAATGAAAAGAGTTACAGATATGAACTTGACTGGGTTTTGAAGCTCTATCGATGCCACTTTGTGTGGTATACAGATGGACTAGTAAATTTTGCAAGGAGGGGGGGAAAAAATAAAAAAACGACACCTGCCTCCCTGGCACCGATTTAAAGAATAGGATGAGTGTACAGTGGGTTGCACAAAATAATGGATTTTTGAACCATCTGTATACCACAAAGTGGCATCGATAGAGCTTCAAAACCCAGAAAAGACCATTTCTGCAACTATTTTGGTTTTATAATGAAATATGATTCATATTTTTTAAGAGCTCCTACAAATTGACAGGTGGGTCTATATTGCATTATGGTCTTCAACTGTCCTTTTGTTTATATACCACATTAGGCTTAAACCTTTGCAAGGTATATATTTTTTTAAATCAGTTGTTTACCTTGATATACAGTGTTGTACAATGTCATTAGTACATATTTCCTCTTCTCTCGTTTAGCTTCCTGCTGGAGCAGTCTCAATATTTGGGAATATCAACCCATTCCAGAAGCCTTCTGAATCTCCCAATAAGAGTGACAAGTTACATGAGAAGAAGCAGCGTACGACTCTCTTTGAAGATGATGATAGCGACCTATTTGATCCACCGAAGAAATTAGATTATCATACACCAAAGGCTTCTGAGTCATTGGCTGCAGACAACTTATTTTCTGCGAGTAAGTCAGGACCCAAGATGACCCCCAGGGTCACACAATCTAAAAAAGCTTCCCTTTTTGATGATTCAGACTCAGGTGATGATTTATTTTCATCTGCAAGCTCCACTAGTTCAAAATCATCAAAGTCCAAGTCAGAGCAAAAGAGTGTAGAAGGCAAAACGGGGCCTTTTGATGATGATTTGTTTGGCACAAAGAATAAGACAGCATCAAAGGCTATAAAGACCATTGACTTATTTGGAGATGATTTTGATGATTCTGACTTTTTTGCAGTTCCTAAGTCAAAAGATGTTGAGGTGCCTGTCTTTGGTGATGATGATGTGGAGGATCTTTTTGCAGAAGTTCCTTCCAAAGTAGTTCCCACCGACAAAGTAGTAGGGAAGACCACATTAAACAAATTGAGTGGTGTAGATGAAGTGAAACCTGTAGAAAATGTGCGTCCTAAGGATAAAATTGTGTCTGCAGCATTGGGTAGTGGAAGTACAGTGGTACCAAAGATGAAAACCAAGGCACTTAGTGATGACCTTTTTGGTGGTGAAACATTTTTGGTACAAGGGGAGTTGTTTGGTGAGAAATCGATTCAGAAGTCTAGCATTGAAGTAGGAGGGGGTCAATCCAAAAATGAACAAGTTGACAAAATTCAGAATGACCTGTTTGGTGACCAGTCTCCACCAGGTGATCTCTTTGGGAACAGTAAGGTTGACCAAGTTGCACAAGACACTTTATTTGGTGCTAAAACGTCACAAGAAGACCTGTTTGCAGAAAAAGCTCTGCCAAGTTTGAGAAAATCACAATCCACTGCTCAGCCTTTATCCGTAGACAATACTTCAGTTTTGAACAGAACTCAGCCAGAGACCAGGACCTCCCAACCAGATGAAATTTTATCAAAAGGAAGCATGAAAACAGGAAAATATATTGATGATACAGTTCAAGCAGACAGTGGACCAGAATATGACCGGGACAAGTCCTTGGAGGTGAGAAGAATGCCATTGGATGCCCCGATCAGTGATAACACATTATCAGCAACGAAAGCAATGGAAGATGACCTCTTCAATAAAAAGGCAGGTCAAGTGAACAAATCAACACATGACAACGTGTTACCTGACTTGCAAGATGACATAAGAGGATCAGATTTATTTGATAGCAAAACTTTGTCATTGGAGAAGGAAAGTTGCGAAGTCAATGACAAAGAGGTTAATGTACCATGCATTGATAATGATAAACCATTGCTAGCAGAGAAAACACAAAAAGATGATATATTTGATGTGAAAACTGTGCATTCAGTTAAAACACCTCTTGATCCTATGTTTTCCTCAGAATTATCACCACCAGGGAAAATGTTGGAACCAAAACCTTCTCTGTTTGAAAGTCTCGATGATGATGATGAGGATCTTTTCATCACAAGGCCCACAGTTTCTCCAGGAGTATCACCTCAAGACTCGGCCCTACCTCAGCCAAAACCTCATACTTCTCTGAACATTAACCCTCTAGCCTTACTCCCAGGTGCAAAACCACCACCAAAGGAACCAAAGGAATCACCAGGAGTTGATTTTTCTGCACCTGTGTCAGTTCCTACATTGAAGAGCATGGGAAAAGACAGGGCCAAAATTCAAACCCGAAGAAGACCTCCAACTAGAGCTGGGAGGCAGAAATCAATACAACCATCAGAAATTGAGAAGCCAGAGCTGACTTCAAAAGTTGAGAAACAGGAATTGAAGCTAGAGTCAGGTGTAGAGCAGGCGCCACTGAAGTCCGATGTTAAGAAGCAAGAGCCGAAGCTTCCAACTGAGTCGAATCCATTGTCACCATCAACTGAAGAAGAAGACTTCTTCACTGTGCCATCAGTAGAGAAAGATGATGCATTTGGGGCATTCAAGTCAGACATGTTCAGTGGGCGTGACTCTACAGAAAAGATCCATGTGAAGAAAGGCCTTTTCGATGGTGATGAGGATGATGATCTTTTCCATACAGCAAAGTCCAAGGCAAAAGTTAACAAAACAGCCCCAAGGACTGCTTCATTGTTTGGAGATGATGACGATGACGATGATCTGTTCAGTAATACATCAAAGCCAGTTTCAAAGTCAGTAGCAAAAACAATGGTGAAAAATAGGGCAAAACTTCCAAAGAAGGAAGGTGATGGAGTCTTTGATGATCCATTAATGGTCAATGAAATCTAGGGAAGATATTTTGAAAACGACAAGTACTCATGATGTGAGAAACAATGAGGAGAAGAGAAGCTGCATTATTTCTGGTAATGCCAGTGATTTCTTATAAAGAAAATGGAAATGAATGATCAGCAATGGCTTTTTCAGATAGGTGTATATGGGAGATGGAACTCTGTGAAAGACTTTGGTGCCATATTTTTAATGCATGATAATGCATTGTAAGTTGCCATTGATGCAGGAAAATATATATAGTATACATACATGCTATTTGCATTGCTGCAGATGTGAATGCAGGATTTCAGACTGACTACTTGTCACATTTCACCAGTTGCTTTCATTTCCATGAGAATGTCATAGAACAGGGCTATCTGCCTCGTTTCTAGAATTTACTTTTCCTAGGCCAAAAGTCCACCCCCATCCCCCATGACCAGGAAATTGATTCCATATGTGCAGCAAGGGTAGAAGCAAAGCCTGTTGAGAGGACAAGTCTTGTAAAGGACTAGATTTCTCCTCTCATCCAGCTGTGCGTAGAAGGGCCCATTGAGATATTTTCACCTAATGTCAGGGGTTGAATCTTAAATTTTTTGTCCAGGGGCAAAGTTAGCCCTCCAGACTTTCATCTGGAGTGCAAATTGTTTTCTTGGAGTGCTTAATTTTTAATTATTGGGTTTAGCCATGTTAACCCTTTGATGGCTGAGTTTTTTTGGCCGTTTTAGTCTCTTTATGAAAAAAGATCTAGTAGCAGTAATATTAATGAAAACCAATATTCTCCAATATTTATTATTTCAACTCGTGGCCCTGGTCCTTTTGAACGTAAAATGCAAAAAAAAATTCATCTACAGGGTGATCCAGAAAAAAATGTAAAGTGCAATTAACTTTACATGTAATTAAATTTATTAAAATTTTTAAAGTCGCTATAAAATTGTTACAATGGTTACATAATACTACTAAAACAATGTACTTGGAGAAATTACTATGAGTCCAGACGTCGCATGTTGTCAAAAACTTTCAGGTGGGAGGGGGTATGTTTAGCTCCCGCTGGGAGGTGGGAAAACTGATTAGCATACGCCATGGTAGTTGAGACCCCTTCCACGAGGTGGTAAGAGCAGTTTGTGCCTCAAACTGCGCCATTTTTGTGTAAACTCTAGCTCTCCCAGTTCAAAAACCAGCAGGACATCATATGATGTTCGTAGCCATCAAAGGGTTAAAAAACAGTACCAACTGGAGTGCAAACTGTGCACTCCAGGGTTCACTTTAGAGTGCAAATAATAATTTTGGAGTGCAAATTGCACCTTTCCATCCGAATATTTCGACCCCTGCTATGTGATATCTACTGCATATTGTGGTGGTCTGGAAAAATGGCATTACAGTCCAGATCTGGACCACGATCCAACAGTTGAATAGCCCCGTCATAGAATGTTGAAATTGATTGATATCCATGTACAAATTTGTTGTATAGTATATAACTTGTTGAAATTACAGTCAGCAACTGGTTGCTGTCTGAGCCAGAGGAGATATTACCTGATAACCTCAAGTTGGCTTGTAATAAAGTTGGCTATTCTCCTGTTATTGGTAAGGAGGTAAGGCAGGAATCATGCACAGAAAATATGAATTTAATGACAAGTAATAAGCAATTTAAAAATATATGAAATTAACTACATTTGTTCAGTTGGCATTGTTGTACGTGTGGCTGTGATTAATTTTGTTACTATGATCTGGAGCAAGGTTTTTGAAACCCCTAGAATGAGTAGTCTTGAAATGTACTGTTCTCCATTGTACAAAGTATTAAAATTTCATGTTCAATCATTGGAGGTTTGTGGCAGAAAAAATTGTGCTAATGCAAATATTAATTTCCGAATTTATTTTTTAGGTGGGATTATTTTGCATACCCTGAACTATCACATGGTTATCTGGTATGTAAACTCCATTTGATTTGCACATGCATTCCATGGAAATAAATTTATTGTTGGCAAACAGGTTATTTTTATGACTTTGCACATTTCCACTACATTCATTTAACCTCTGTGATGATATTATCTTCTGTAAATTAGCCCCATGTCACATGAGGAGTAGGAACAGTTATAATCCAGTTTCAAACTTGTAGTTTGCCCCACTTGACATGGTACAGTCAGCATAATGAGGGTGCCAGATCTATATCTGGTTTATCCTGAAGGGTAGGCCACCTGCACTACCCTTCAGGATAAACCTGATGGTGATCTGGTACCCGCATTGTGCTGGTGCTTATGCTGTGAAAATTTAGTTTTGCCAATCTGACTGTAGGAACTACGGCCGAGGAGTTTTTGTATATACATACAGGTTGGGCAACTAGTCCCCTTATCGCATAGATCTCCAGAGTCCCACCAGGCCGCTTCTGCGCCACAGTGCATCGAGCGACACCCTTCACTGTGACGAAAATTATTACTATTAATTGAGAACGGATGATAAGAACGTGGATGCGAACAGGCCCAGTGCAAAGGAACGAACGGACCATGCATACTAGTTGAGTTGGCGGTGTGGGAGTTGTGGTTCGTCGTGTTCCCCCACTAGCTTACAAGATGGAGTGCTTGGGCGTTGAGCACTACAGGAACGGGTCAGAAGCGCCGCAAGCTCATGCGATGCAGCACCCCACCTAACGACTGATAAGCCTCTCTGTGCCTCTCTAAAGTCACAGAGTCAGAGAGGGAAACCTATGTGAAAAAAATGGAGTTGCACTGGGGTGGTAAGAACCCTGAGATGCCGCAGCCACCAGGAAACGACAGGGCATATGAATAGGTAGACATAAAATTGATCACTAGAGAAAAACCTACAACTCAGACATACTAGGATTTGTGGATTCAGCTTCCTCCTGAAAAACCATTTCCAGTAAATCATCTGTATAATTTCAATGAAGTTCATTTTCATGAAGAAAATGCTATAAAGAACCTAAAAAATCTTTTTTGGAGTTTTTTTTTTGGCCATTTTATCCCTTCTGATGGTGTGGCAGATAACTTGAATCATGCCAGAAGTTGTGTTCCCTGACAACAATTGGAGTAGTTTCAATAAGCTTTGTGAAATTATGGAATTCGTGGACCTTTTTTTGGTTACATCAAGATTCATGAACTACCTAAGGCTGGAGAGGAGGTTACCTGGAAAAGATGAAGTAGGAGGGTATCTGTGCAGGTGTTTTTAGGTTGTTTGCACTACAGTTTCATGTCTTAGCTACAAGTGAGTTGAGCTGGACATTAGTTACTTGTAGACAGACCTATCAGGCCAGTTGTGCAGCTGCAGTTACAGACACAGCAAAATATGAATGTTTTAATAATGGATCAGTCAATATGTTATAAGATCTAATGTTGTACAGGTATGACCTGTATAAAGGCAAGAGCTATAAAGGTTAGCTTTTTGATTGGTTATTTGATATCACATCATACTGATTTCTATGTAAACATGAACATAATTATTTTAAATATGTGATGACTATTCCTGAAACAAGCATCATTGTTACTTCCTTTAAGTTGCTTTTATAAAGGCATTACAGTACATAAGTATTTTTTCACAGACCACTCCTTGGCAGCTCTCATTGCAATTGATTGAGTGAACTGGCATCCATATATTTTCCTCCCTGCTAGGCAGTGGAGGATTTACTCCGAGCTCTGGTTAAGGCCGGTATCCATGTACGAGATTCTCGCATACGAGGAGCCGCGAGGAGCCAACTGCGCATGCCCAGATACGAGGAAAGGGGAAAAAGTTGAAAATGGATACCGGCCTTTAGTGCTTGACTGACAAATTAATTGAAATAACTGAAACAAGGAGCAGAAGCAGAACCCAGGACTACCCAGGATGTCACAAAACGTTTCAAGAAAGAGAAGGGCACTAGAGATGCACCAAGAAAATGGACTGTTTTTGCATACCCCACACCGTGGGATCGTGTATTTGTAATTTAAATGATCATATAGCAGCTTTATGTATTAGACACGTGGGAAGGGGAAAAAAATGTGATTTTCTCCCATCTTGAATTTTGGCGTTTAGAGCCTTGTGCATGTCCACTCTTCAATTTGCTTCTACAGGCTCCTAAGCCTTTGGACACTTGTTCTTCTGGGATTATATTCTCTCTGGCTAAAATGAATAAAATAATAACAGCCGAAGTATGAGAACCCACGAAGCAGAGACAAGTTTCAACTGTCAAATGCAATAACAGTTTATTTTTACATACCGTAAAGCCGGGTTACTTTGCCCCATGGGGGGTGGCATTGGCTCATCGCGCTTTTAGATACGTTCATATAATTACAGTACCTCCTATCTCTCTCGCGCATTACATCAGAACTGCGTAGCTTCCACTCTTATGCTTATCTGACAAAGGACTCTCTAGGTATGAAAATAGCACATCAGGACTCTTGAAAATGTTCTCCGTGGCTTTCCAGCAGACATGTAATTGAATGTGGTCATTTTTTGGGTGCTGATGTACTCACCAAAACCTCCCTTCGTCTGAGCAGCAGTTTGGAAATGTCTTGAACGCTTGTAAGTCACCTTTTTGTGGATCATAATTTGTAGATTGCAATGGTGTTGTCACCTTTTATAATTATAATAATTTACCAGTAATGAGTACCGGTAACATGCCACTGTTACGCTTATAAAATAATGCTCTTTTCAAGGAAGACCTCTAGTTCCACTCCCCTTTTGCTGGTGTCAATGCAGCTGATAAGGAACATTCCTGCTGGTATTGGTACCACTGCCAAGAAGAAGACAGGTGGCCTCTTTGACAGTGATGATGAAGATGATCTCTTTGCTGCCTCCAAACCAAAAGCAAAGGCCAAAGAGCCTGTGTTTGCAGATGATGCTATGCCAAAGGAGCACCAAGTTGCACCAACAGCAGTTGTGCCAGAGGTGAAGGGAAAGAAGGTTAGGGATACAACTTTATCGATTTTGGAAATGAGGTTTTGATCTGTGGGGTTAGAATAGAATGTTCATATGTTACAAAAATGTATCCTAGCGGTCACATGCAGGGTGTTCCAAGTACAGTAAAACTTATATAAGTCGAATCTCCATGGGACTGGAAAAAAAAAACTTCGAGTTAGAGAAGTTTGGCTTTTTTGAAGCACATAACTCGATATAAGGAAGCCTATCTTGATATCCAGCGACGAAAGTTGTTCGAAACTTAAAAATACCTGTCACTATCACACTTACAATGTTCCTCGCTGTTTTGGTGTAAAAAAAACTCCGTTATGGACACTTGCCTACTCTTAGATTCAAGGATTCAATTGTCACAATCGAGTCAAACCCTTCTTTCGGTACGTCTGGTAGACGGAGATCGGGAAACTGAGCCTTTCTGTTACGCTAATGACAAAAGTACTCGTATGGGTCCACTTCAACCTGATGGGCTGAAGTTACCCTTTGCTCTACGTGCATTACTTTTTAAATATACAGTGAAATCCCGATAACTCCAACCACCATGGGACCGAGAAAAAAAAATTCGACATCGAATATGGTGGGGAAAACAGCACCAGCACCAAAATTAAACACCTACAGTAGCCCTATGCGTCTCGCTACTGGGACACGATTGCAAGTGACCGCTAGACGACTGTAAGACTAGGGCCTCTGACTGCTCTGAGACAAAAGGCATGTCACCACCGCAACGGAATACATGAGTCACTATACCTACAGGAAAGGGAGCTTAAAACAGTTAAAATATTCAGAAATTGATAATCTACCATGTTCCTCCACATTTAAGACACGTGGAATTACACTTTTAAATTCCAGGTCATAATGGCCTACTATTCAGGCAATGAAAACATGGATCGCTTCTGTCCCTGAACTGTAAAAATTCTTCATCCAGCACAGGGTTCAAACTCAGGACCTCAGATGACTGAATCATTTGCGCCATTATTAAGTGCCGTATTGGCTATAATTTTAAGTTACCAATTAATAATTGACTCCTAAAAGATACTGAAATTGGCCCTTATTGTTGGCCAGAACAACTGCACATGTGCTCAAGCTATAACACCAGTTACCACAGCTAACGACACGCTTGAAAAAGGCCCGGCAGCGACCCTTTATTACCCAGTACCACTAGCGTGATCCGCATAACTTATAGGAAGCTAATTAATTGATGCTAGGAAGGACGCCATGCACCGTAAAATGATAAAACATTGGGATCATCGGGGTAAAACTAACACTCAATAATTAGATTCATTTTGAAAGAGTCGTGTACACATTCTTGATCGCCATTCATTTCCTCTTCTAATGATTTATGAGCATCATTATGTGGAAATGACAATGTATTTATACCGTACACTGACACCGTACATTCTGGAAAGATGAACCACGTACAGGAAACACAGGAACACGTATACAGTATTAATGTCTTAATATATTCTCAATACCATCTGCTGTACACATGCTGTACACACTCTATGACATTGAAAGTTCCCTGCAAAATTCTGGAAGACACAGGACTCAACCTGAATATCTATACCGTCTCGTGTACAAGTGGCCGGAGCAGAACAGTTCCGAGCCGACCTTTTTTTCCCACCTTGAATAGATGGACGTTCCTGATTTACGAGGGAATCAAATTGGAACGGATCCTGGCGATAAAGCGGACCGGTAATTGCTAGGAAATGTCCCTTCCATCACCCCAACTGGTCAGCTTATCGAGTTGAACACGGATGTTGGAAGCATGGGGAGGGAGAGAAGACACCAAAGTTGCCTCCGAAATCAATTTGTCCAAGCTGTCAGCCCCACATTTCCATAACACATGAAAACGACAGAACGTATTACAATTTGGAGAAGTTCCTCCGAGATTAAAGTTACCATTAGGAATATTTTATTGGGAGGGTCTAGTGGGAGGGTTTGCATCTGACATGGGAATCACTGTAATGATTTCAGGAGGGAGAAAAAGGCCATCTCATCTGACTGATGGCTGGAGTGTCTGACAATGCGGAGCGCCATATTTCGATCGGTGATATCATTTCGGATGGTCATGGCAGCAGTAGCAGCAGCAGCCAGGAAGGATGAGAACCGGGTCAAATCCGATGGCTGTTCCGAGGATTTCCCAACGTTTTCCCCCGCCCTGCATTCAACCCTCACCTACCAACACAGATAGCTACACTAGTCCACTCACAAACTGCTCTGCACACACCCAACATGCTAATGGCTGCCAAATGACCCACAATTCTAAACACGAGTTTGCTTTTATTCGAGCTATGCCGTGCCGCTATTCTAGCAGTCATCCCGCCAATTTATGGCACCTAGCTTCATGCGTGCGATATGTAACTAACAAGCGAGGCTTGTTCCATCTAATCTTCTCCTATAGAGCGCCCAAGTGTTTTTGGATCGGTCTTGCACAGTAGTCTTCTCCACCTGATATTTTAATACCTATACAGTATAGATTGGTACGACTAGTGCATCCCAGGCACATACGTTTGACCGTCACGACTCTTTTTGGAAGGGTATGGATTAGGGCAGGGTCACTCAAGCACGATGCCAAAATGGAGTCCGGAGCCCTTCACACATCGATTCTCCAGAGTGGAATGGGTCAGGCCCATAAGTTCACCCCTCCCGTTTTACCCCCATCAACACCATTTTAGCAGCCCTCCGGACATGTTTGCCCAGCCTCTAGGAAAAGTGCGTACTTTTAGGCTGCCTAACGAGGGTAGGATTTGGTTTCGAGCTGGGTCAAAGGTAGAGGAAAAACGTAGCAACCGGAGAAATCGGCTCACAAAGGCATGAGGATGATGCTGGATGTATGGATGCTTTTTTTTTTTTTTTTTTTTGTAAGTTTCCCGCAGACTCTGGGAGTCCGGAAAAAGTTGGTAGGTTTTTATATGCTGCAGGTAGATATAGCATGAAAGCCTCCTTTCGTGCGCTAACTCCCAGAAATTGAATTTAACGTGCACGTGGAGCGGAAGTGAAATCAGAGGCTGTTGGAAGTTTGTAGCGCTTACATCCACTGTAGAGAAAGCGAATCGGACAGAATTTCTTGCGAATAGCAACCGCCGTTTTATCACGTAAAACATGTCGCTGCGCCTGCTACTTGCGTAAAAAGCAAATAATATTACGTGGGCCGGCACATGTTGAGTCCATTTGAGAGAGTGCCTTGGCAATTTTTTCTTATTTGCTATGTACAGTACTCCACACAAAAGTGTTTATGGAGTCATGGTCTGGCTTATTATCTCGACGTCCTCACTATACTAACAAGTGCAGTACATTTCCACTGCCATGTTATCGAATATAAACTCTCAGACTTCAAGGCGAAGTGATGTTGATAGAGAATGGCGCTGATAAATAATGGCTAATCCAGGCATAGGTTACTTACATATGTTTGCACGGTGTTCTATAGTTAATCTAGTATAACTGCAAACGTCTAGTCCTTGTAACGAATTGAATACAGTAAAACTTCCATAAGTCGAATCTCCATGGGACCGGGAAAAAACTTCGAGTTAGAGAAGTTTGGGATTTTTTAAAGCACAGAACTATATAAGGAAGCCTACCTTTATATCCAACGACGAATGGTGTTCAAAACTTAAAAATAACTGTCACTGTCACACTTACAATGTTCATCGTTGTTTTGTTGTAAAAAAAACTATGTTATGGACGTTTGCCTACTCTTAGATTCAAGGATTCAATTATTGTCACAATCGAGTCAAACACTTCTTTCGGTACGTCTGGTAGACGGAGATCAGGAAATTGAGCCTTTCTTTACATGTGCCCTGAACCCTTCGGCTGGGAAATGAGAAAATTTTCCATACTCGCCAACATGAACTTCGACTTAGGGAGACTGAAAATGCATTGAAATCCCATCGTAAGGCCCTGCCAGCACTTCGAGTTATGGAGAACTTCGAGTTATAGAAATTCGAGTTAGGGAAGTTTATTTCCTATTATTTTACGTTGTGACCAACCAAACTCATCATTTTCTTCGACTTATAGAGAACTTCGACTTAGGGAAGTTCGACTTACAGAAGTTTTACTGCATGTATATTTCATTACAGATTAAATATTATAGCAACATTCGTTGACTGTTAGCTACAAGGTATACAAGCAAACTCCACATTTTCCCATAGGTCCCCCTCGAAGTGGATGTATCGAGCTGTGGCTTTTTAAAAAACATTAAAAATCAACCTCTCCTCTCTTCCTCCCCCAGTGAAAATATGCATGCACATCCTCGAGGAGTTTTTTCGACGCCAAAATATCCCGCTTGAAAATTCATGAGGGCAGGCCTTACATGCATGGTACAGTATATGTACTCGTATATGCAATTATGCACGCACCCCGTGTGGTCCACACCAAACTCCAGGCCTGTGTGATGAGGTTCAAAAATTAATGTTAAATATGCCGACTAGAGTAAGGTTTTAATTCAAATTTCAATGTATTCAATGTATTTATTGTATGTTCTATCATAGATTTTATTTCAAGTGTAAGAGGCGTATTGGAAAAAAGCTAAAGATTGATATTATTTCTAACAATTAGTAATATGAGAAAATATGAGTTTATTCACTGCTTCTCCGGGCACTGAACAATTAGGCTACGTGACAATACATCACTTACTCCAATCTAATATTGTGTGCGTGAAGTCCTAGTCACCTCAGTAATCCAGTACTAAGCATACCAGAAACTGGCAGGCTATATGACCACAAATTAGGTGTGTGACTGTGTGCAGCTTAGGTTTGGTCAAGCTTCCTTTAAATAACCCCATGACGGCCCCCCTGACGTTATGAACAATTCACTTATGTTCCGAAGCGACCGACCCCATTCAGCTACACTTTCATATCGGCTGACGCTGCACTTTTATCTACTTTTCTAGGCTTGTATCTGCTGAAATATAGACCTGTATCTGCTGAAAATAGGTCTGTATCCGCCGGTAAGGAAAGTTAAGGTCATGGGTTGTGGTGGTACAGCTAGCGTACCCATATACCCCTCCCAAATCCGATGCGCCGATATGAAAGTCCTTCCCCACATTCTTCACCAGCACCTTCATCGGAATGCAAAAAAAGTGCGGGTACATTTGACTTTGTCATATGCCTGCCCCTGTTTGGAAAGTCCTTAACCTCGACACATCCGCCACCCAGACCTTAGGAGACACGAGACATCTGCTGTGATCAGTCGTGCATGTAGTGTCCAAACTCGACTATGGATCTTTACTCAACTTTCCATCATTGTGGATGAACCAGCTCTTCGGCTTGAATGGGCGCGGCCAGGAAGTGGTGAGTACAGTACATTGGGGAACCCTTTACTGGAGGCACGTGTGTTTCATTTTGAAAGCGCAGTTAAAAGTGCTGCTTGGCCACAAAATAAAAAGAATGAGGGTTTAGAGTCCAGAGAATGGAATAGGATGGCGCGGAAGATGGCCGTAGATGCGTGGAAAATCTTTTGGGAATAGGGTCTGGGAGAGTGATTTTACTGCGAGAGATAGTCTGTTGGAAGTGGATGGTGTGGTCAGGCGGGATGGCACTCCGGAGGGAGATTGCTCCCGGATTGCTTCCAACCCCACAGGCAAATTTGGGGGACCGGTCCTCCCAATCACGGCCTGGAAGATTTCCTTCTCTCAATTATTCCCCGCTTAAAACTGGTAGGAACGATTGCGCTTCTATTTAGCTCCAAAAAGCTGGAGCTACACACTATTCCCAGCTACCATACATTTTTCTGGCAGTGATACTACTTATTCACAGCATGAATCAACTCTTCTGGCATGTTTGTGTCCCTATCCTGTTCGTTTAATGCGTTGCAAACAGCAGCGCACATAACATGAGGGTTGCAGCGGGATCATAATTTTTACAGCATTCCACTGGGAGAAAGAGCAAAAAAATTGCGAATATTGGGGTAGTGAACAGTGCGCATTTTTGGGAAATCATAGCTAGGGATGATTTTTTCTCTCTCTCTCTCTCTCTCTGGACAGATGAGGCTTCTGCTATTCTGGTCCTACGATGCAAAATGGTCCTAGGGCCACGACCTGGTCTATGTCATTTGCATGCTTGACGTGGAATACCGTGTGACGCCTGTTCCGCCCCCGTGACCTTCCCCACTCACCATCCCCTTTTTTCATTAGCATTAAAAAAAAATTGTGAGGGCGGTCCTTTCCATTCCCCTAATTTTTTATTCTGAGCACGACATTTCTGACTCGGTCAGGTTCAACTGTTTTAAAATAGGGAGCGTACGGGATTTATAGCCGCTTCGACACGCCTATCAAGTGTCTGTTTATAAGAATAGTAATTCGCACCTGTGGGAACGCGATTTCGCTTTCGACTCGCGCACCTTTTTTTCCCCCCGAACCGTTCGAGTATAATTAATTTGGTGTCACAATATTGTATATTGGCGCCATTCGCTGCGCTTAAAACACTTGGGGAGCGTTCTTGCACCCCGCCGTTATACAGTGCTGATTAGGTGAAAGTGCTAAAGGTTTTTATTCGTCGGGAGGGAGAGGACTTTATGGCTTCTTTATGGGCTATTTCTGAGGTTATGCAATAATACCCTCTGTGGATTGCGAACAATATGGAATAGCCCTTTGTGTATTATTGTCGTCATTTGATTGTCCCTTTTTTTTGTTCACACCCCGCTTAGCACCACCGTCAAATAGCGTCGCTTTATTCCTGGGATAGCAAACTGTCCGGTGGAATATTGCATGCATCTTGCAATATAATAAATGACAGCGTGGAGTGTTGCAATAAGTGCAGGGCAGAAGGTGCGAAACCAGACTCGTGTCCGGAATAAGAATAGTCGGTGATTGGTGTGTGGAGACATCTTGCGAGGCCTTGATTTGAGACTTTGTATTCCGGGAAGTGTTGAACATGCAGCAGGCGGCGGCTCTTCCTCCGGTGCCTCCATCTGACGCTGTACAATCCACCCTACCCACTGAAACTCCTTTTGGCCCAAGTAGTATGTGCCAGCAGGCCAGATGAACGATCCGGGCCTCCCGGATTGGCCTCCTGCCACTTCATCTTCCGGGCATGCCGTCTGCCACCTTCCACGGATTTGCTTGTCTAATTGGGTTCCGCCCTTGCTGCCTCAGCACACCCTTAGTTCCGAGGAGGCCTTTTGACCTCTACGGCTTACCGGGATTAACGTGCTTGCTAGCTGCGATGCAATGAATAGTCTCGCCAGCGTCTCCACTAAAGGATGCTTTCAACTTTTGCTACCACCAGCCCTAATAATGAAACAGATACCGCCACGTTTGAGGGATGCCGCATTCGACTGGAAGAAGGGCTGGCTGGCTGACCAGAGTGGACTTTGAGAAGCTCCCAATTCCCTACCTGAACTCGGTTTCAGAATATACATTGGAATCGGGCTATTTTTAACGTGGTGAAAGGCAGGATTTTACAGTATGTTATAGTAAATCTCCAATACAAGTGTTTGCTGTATTTCATTATTGAACAAGCACCATGCTACTGGGCATTCTGGTAATGATTTCGTTTACAAGTGCTTGGCCTCGTTTCACTTAAGTAATATCTGAAGATGGTTTTCAGATGTGCCTCAAGTGCTTTTAGTGTCGACAACCTTGGTGTATCTCTGAGAGTTTCAATAACTTAGAATGCCTTTCAGCATCCCTTAATTAGTTATAATTTGCTCAGAGAGTAGCCTACAGTTACGGGTATACGTAGTTGTGAATTACTCCAAATAGCTGCTTTACTGTAAGCTTGGAGAAGTCTATACCTACAGTCGGTATTTGTGAGTTGTCCTTAGGGACAGAGCCAGAGCTTCTGGAGAGTGCACTAGAGTCAGAGAAGGCAGCATGAGCAATGTCGAACTTCCAGGAGGCCTAACTGTAAGCTGCACTCGCTAGTCGTTCGGAAAAGCTTCTGAATTTCTGAGGTACCTCATGGGCCTTGACTAACAGTAGGCTACATTCTAGTTGACCTGACAACTATCAATATAAGAAACCAATCAATATTGAAGTAATGTGAAAAAAACTGCCATACTCGTAAGGGAGATCGGGGTCGGTTGTAACACTTTTTAGTATGGATTTTTAAATTCAGTTACATATGCATTTAGGCAAAGGTTTATGACATGGTGGAAATAAGGCAACATTCCTCTTTGTAAAATTAATATTGTAAAATCTTAACATTAAAAATTGATAGATTTATAAATATTTTTCCAAGGCAAGGCAGAGTGTTACAACATCGGGGTGGTTGTAACAGAGGGTGGGTTCGATTGTAACACTATGTCTTAAGGGGAAAATGTAATATGGAAGAACAATTTACATCCACTCATCTTCTCGACAATTGTCTTATAGCCTACTTGATCCACCTCGATTACTCTCTATCTCTCGATACGTTGGAATTTATTCAGCAGAAAAGTATTGCAAGAGAAGGATTTTTTATTCATATTTTTCGACAAACTGGTTATAAGAGGCTTTATTGCACAAAATAATAACTATTTCTACTCTCAATATCCCGTGAGATATGTGGGATATGTAGCTGTAACATCTGTACACAGACTTGATCTTTCTCTCATGATTTTACCATGTTACAACTTACCCCAAGGAAGATCCTTCTAAAGTTCAAATGGGAAGTGATGAGCTGGTTTTCTTACCACCATGGTGAGGCCTGCACCACAAAATATACTTACCCCAAGGAAGCTGTTACAACTGTCCCCATTGAATGTTGTCTTATAGATATGTTTACTACTTTTTAACTGTGCACATTATTTGGTCATCCATACTGTCAGTGTCACCCCACTAAAGGAACCTTTCTCATGATACTATAATGGCAATTCAATGTCACCTCTACTCTTCACATAATCACTTGATTACTGCCACTTAAAAAAGTAAGGAACATACCCTGATTTTGGTTTTTTGCATACAATAAAACTTCTATAAGTCGAATCTCCATGGGACCGGGAAAAAACTTCTAGTTATAAAAGATTCGAATTAGAAAAGTTTGGAATTTTTAAAGTACATAACTCTATAATGAAACCTACGTTTATATCCAGCAACGTGTTCAAAACTTAAAAATAACTGTCACTATCACACTTACCAAGGGAACCTCTCGAAGTGTCACTCGAAGTTCAAGGTCAAATATTTTTTTCGGGTTCCTTATCAGCTAGAAGGGAAACACCTTTCCTGAGAAATCCTCGATCTCAAGAGTTTTCGAGATACAGAGGTCAAAAGGTCAAGAATGGACCACTTTATGAAGGCCCTGAGGAAGCTATAATTACCGCTATTGGCGAGATTTTTGGGATCTAGAGGTTTCTTGGGATGGGGAGTAGAGAGGCAAAACCGAAAATCATGAATTATGCAAATGAAGGGTACTTCTCAGGGAAGGGGGTGGGGGACAAACTTACCATATACAAAGTATTTTCTACTCCTTACGTCTTTAGGCAGTGACTGGACACCCAAGTTGGTGAATTTCGTCAGGAGGAGTGCTTCAGAAATTCTACATAATTCATGTTTACATGATATAGTTATTGGAATTCACCAACTTGGGTGTCCAGTCACTGCCTAAAGACGTAAGGAGTAGAAAATACTTTGTTTATAGTAAGTTTGTCCCCCACCCCCTTCCCTGAGAAGTACCCTTCATTTGCATAATTCATGATTTTCGGTTATTCCCTCTGTACTCCCCATCCCAAGAAACCTCTAGATCCCAAAAATCTCGCCGATAGCGGTAATGATAACTTCCTCAGGGCCTTCATAAAGTGGTCAATTCTTGACCTTTTGACCTCTGTATCTCGAAAACGCTTGAGATCGAGGATTTCTCAGGAAGGATGTTTTCCTTCTAGCTGATAAGGAACCCGAAAAAAAATATTTGACCTTGAACTTCGAGTGACACTTCGAGAGGTTCCCGTTAGTGTTCCTCAATGTTTTGTTGTAAAATAAAATCTCCTTTATGGACATTTGCCTACTCTTAGATTCAAGGATTCAATTGTCACAATCGAGGGAAACACTTCTTTCGGTACATCTGGTAGACGGAGATCAGGAAATTGAGCCTTTCTGTGCATGTGGCTTATACTCTCGACCCTTCGGCTGGGAAATGAGACAATTTTCCGTACTCGCCAACATGAACTTCGACTTAGGGAGACTGAAAATGCATAGATATCCCATCGTAAGGCCCTGCCAGCACTTCGAGTTATGGAGAACTTCGAGTTATAGAAATTCAAGTTAGGGAAGTTTATTTCCTATTATTTTACATTGTGACCAACCAAGCTCATCATTTTCTTCGACTTATAGAGAAGTTCGACTTAGGGAAGTTCGACTTACAGAAGTTTTACTGTTAACAAAAAGCCAAAAAAGAGAAGCCTGAATTTTGCCTGGCTCAGAGGCCATAGTGACACATGTGCTGTGTGAGTTTCAGCTTCAGGGATTTCCAAACGTACTTATTGTCGGCGATGTTACACCCGTACCCTGGTACAGCCGACCCCGATATCCCTTACTCTATAAACAATCTCTAAATCATCTAAGAAAAATCATGATTAAAATTGTAGCCTCCTAAGTCAATACTGTAGATATTGAATGATATTGCCGTAAGATTTAAAAATCGGAATATTTCCGAAATATACTCGGATGGAAATAATACAATAATGTCCATACTGTGCTGCCACCTGAAATGCCCACTAGTGTGTAGGATTGATCGTGAGTGTGCAAAATTCACATTTGTTGGGAATTAATGACAAACCATTCCCTAAACAAGAATACATCGAGAGACAAATATGATTTGATGGCATTGTATTAGCCAGAAGTAGTTAAAGAATTTTATTGATTCAACATTTGGTAGTGATACATGTCGCCGCCCATATCCATAGGACAAACAGACGAATTCAACATTTTCATAACTTTTCAGGAGATCCAAAAGAAACCCGCAAACTGCTCTAGAAAAAAGAGAATGCTACGTGAAATCTTGACAATTGGAAATTGTGCACAAAATGTAGAGTACTTCCCACGCTCATGTGGAATTTATTAAAGCATGTACTATGCATGTAACAATGACATTATTGTTGCGAATTCGCCCTTTTGGAAGCTTTTGCTTGGACTAAATGATTGTTGCAAAAAGGACGTATACGGTATATGAACTAGCGATGGGGCCAAAATCCCGTCGCGCTTAAAAATAACGGTTCACTTGTAGCGTGATTCTCAAATCACGTACACTATTCATGATTTTATTTAATACCGTCACAAAGCATGCAAAATTAACTCAGTTCTTCACGAATTGATTTATATTGACAATGCTCTTGGGTATCGTTTGGTAACCATAATACCTTGCTAAGGGTAGGTCTAGAAACAGGAAGACATGTTTTTGATTGTTATATTATTTATGATATGTTATTAGTTTCATCGATATGATTGTGTGTTGTTATAGTTGAATTGTGTGTCCTTCTTCGCTGACTGCCTTTTATTGCGATGATGATGATGATGATGATGATGATGAATAACGGAAAATAAAAATGTAAAAATACACAAAATTTAATCATGCTCAAGTTCATAGCTGTTATTTTCGTACCGTATATTATCATCACGATTATCAGTCTAGTCTTTCAGAGCAAAACGTGATAAATTCGCGTTCAGAGCAAAGCGTGATTGAATCACGTTGAGCTTGAGACGTTTCACGATTAACGTCCCGAATTTTCACTCTTTGCCCCAGATTTTTTCAAACGTCATTCGGAACCCCTGTTTGTCCCGGATTCGGCCAAGTTGTCACGGCTATTGTAGGATTAACACAGTAACATGTCTGTAAGAGTAAACATGTTACTCGCCGAGGTGGTCGGTTATTATTATTATTGGGGGGAAGGCTCATAACATCTCATTATGGTGGCAAAAATTATGATTGTTATATTAATGCCTAAATTAAATAATGGTACACTTTCAATGGTTTTCTAAACCCTTCCTCACCCCCTCCTCTCTACATTTATTATAATTATGAGGTGTCCCGTTTTGGGGGCTCTCAAATTTGGTCACTTCCCCTCGATGACGTATGCCTGGCTCGCTGTAGTGGCTCTCTAGTGGTGGGTGGTGGGGCATGGCTTGGGTGTTCTTGTCTTCAATAAGCTGTGGGACCGGAAGTATATGTGTTTACTGTAACTGTGGGGACTACTGTCCCCACAATTTCTCTTGTGGGGACATTACCGTTATGTGTGGGGACGTTACCGTTATAGTGGGGACCATGTCCCCACAATTTCGATTTGCAGGGTTTCGCAAAAGTCCATTTCTCTCAGCCTAGTTGAGTTAGGGTAGGGTATAGGTTAGGTAGGGTAGCGTAGGTTAGGGTAGGGTAATTTACACTAGCTTCGAAAAGTTGAGTTTTCAACATCCCCATAGCTTTTATTGAGCGCAAGTCTTCGTGTGTGTGTGTGTGTGTGTGAGAGAGAGAGAGAGAGAGAGAGACGGGTACATAGGCGAGTAGAAAAAACCGGCCGGAAAGCTGAATTTCAAAATTAGCTAGTGCGATTTATTAGCTAGTAATTATAGGCTCACGCTTTTCAAAAAATAGCAATCAGGTTTATCACTGATGTGGGAAAATCGCGCTTTGGCCCTTTGACGTATTAGTCATTTTTCTTAGATTCACAATCTTCGTGATGCTGTATCCGTCCTTTTCATTTCCGGCTCTAACTCTGACGTAATTTGTCCCATGAATTTGTCAGAATACGACGCAGCATACTTGACGGTGCTGGCAGTGGCCATAACTCAATTTTGGGGAAAAAAAGTTGAATTCGTCTGTTTGTCATATGTGCGACGATGTGTTGTAGATAATAGGTAGTGTATCATGTATATGAAATGTGCAAATTTTTGCAGCATATACAATAACAAACAGCCTCCTGCATGCAGTATTATGGTCTCCTTGTTAGATTGTCACGCAAAATATGGTGTGATTATGTCTGAGGAATAACTGCAACACGAGCTTTTATATTCCACACGTATTGGAAAAACAGTAGCTTGGGTTCATGAACGTGCATCCCATTTTCCAAAGCTTCGGTGCCATGTATTTGCCACTCTCATGTTGGATTTTGTGAGGAGTGGCCTATAGCATGTCATGTAGAAGCTTGATTCCACCTCTAACTCAGCGGAAAGCTGTGGAGATGTCAGGTAATTGAAGTTGACAATGTGGAACAGAGGAAACAAAACATGCAAAATAGCTATACACTTTTTTGGAAAAAGCAACGTTACAACTATATGAACCCATGATGCCAAACCCATGGACAGACCTGAGGGACGCCACAGGCGATGCATGCTGGTCCGTCGACATTGTGCCTAAATTCATTACCCTAATGGGCTATCTAATTTTTGTTTCCAAATTAATTTTTAATACCTATGAATATTTCAAATGACTGGTTTTTTAAAAACAACTGTAAAGAGGATGGATAAGGCATAATATTGGTAGGATTAATAAATGAATGGGTAACTGAAATCAGAACAGTGACATTGACATTGAAATGACAGCATAAATCGAGAAGTGTCACTGAACATGAAAATTAGCAACTAATGTGACAAATTGACATCTAATTGACACACGTTTAAATATGGTGTCATAGAGAGACACGGTTGTAACAAACATTGTAAAAGCTAGCCGCAGGGACTTATTTAAAAAAGCATAACTGCAATTGACACGACGGGTTGCTAGTGTGTCTAACCAAGTGATCACTGCTATACTGTATAGCACGCTTCCCTTACTGTAGATGAGCCCGCATCCTGTACTGCACTATATGCTCCGATGAATATATGCCACTATCTATGGGCCTGGATCAAAAGCAGTAGTCAATGAGATTTTATCTCAGTATAAACTCTATCACCTTCTACTTCAGCTGATATTGTAATTTTGCAATAGGAAGCAATTTCCTATCAACCGCAAATGCAATTTTCATTTCTGAAATGGTTTTCGAACTCACGAGAGAAGAGTTGAGGGGCTCCCCTTGCGTTTCTTTTTTTTTTCTTTGTTGCCCCTGGGCAAAAATACATGAACAGAAAACTAGGAATGAGTCTTTTCCAAGTAACCAATCGCTGGCAAGTTTTCGGCTCGAAAGGAGTCGAGGGAGAGTTTTGGTAGAGTAAGTGAACTGTTGAGGAGCGCGTACATCGAGGGAAATTATTGCTCCTGTAAAATTAGTTTGAGAAGGTAAGGATGCTGGGAGAGTAAGGATCCGTCCCCCTTTTCTCTCTCTACCCTGCTTCCTCGAGAAGAATAATAGCGGTGACTTGAAAGTTCTCAAGAGACCGCACAGAAGGAGTCGGATGAGGAAGATGAGTAGACGGAGATTGGTTTCCGGTGACTCTTCAGTACCTTTTGTGCTTTTCTCCATTTTTGAAAAAAAAAAAAACCTTCTCTCTTCTCCAACCTCAAACCGCGCTGCCACCTCCCCTTCTCCCCCCTCTTTTTTTATCTATCTCTTTCCCTTTCCACTTTCAATCGATTCGCTCTCAGGAAGTTTGGTTTGAGGTTTGCTGAGAGTTGTGGGAGGGCCAAAGAGCTGCCCTCAAAACCAAAAAGCTATTTAAATTTTGTGCAAAACTATGGTGTTGGAAGACGTGTTGGCAGACTTTAGATATTGGGTGTTTTTTAAACCGATGAATATTCCTTTGTTGATTTAATGGACCAATAACAAGAAAAGTTGAGTCTGGAGGAACATTTTGGGCAGGGCTAATGGAGACGTGGGATTGTATGGCGTGAGGGAGGTGGAATAGGTGGGTGAAGGGAGAGGGTTATAAATCCAAGCTGCTTTCCCGGCATCACTTTCATAATGAATCATGTGCATAGTGGAGGCTGGGCTCGCAAAATCAGTCAAAGGCCCTTCCCCCACTAGATGCGATTCACAAGTCCTTATTGGCATTTGAGCTATTTATCATGGAGGCAGCTGAGCCTCCTCGCTCTGGATTTATTCTCCCAGCCTTCCTTTTGCGAGCATCCCGAGCGCCCAAAATCTCCCATAATGCCCCGGGCTCCCACTCCTCTTACGTGGAGCCCAACCTCTACTTATATCTCGCCATATAGGAAATAGCCCTCTTTGTAGTTGGGATTAGCAATTTTTGTATAGTTAGGTGGAGGCGGGTTCAGTTGCTTGTAGCCGTGTCGGTACCCGCAGAGATTAGGGTGAAATGTTGCATGTACGCGGGAATTTTTCATGCACAAACCGCAGTCTGCGTCCAATATTTTTTGAAAGGGGAGCCTCTTTAAAGGCGGTCTGCTCACATATTTGCCTGGGCTGCTGGTGGGTTTTCAGTAGTATGAAGGGGTGAAGAAGCCGTTCAAAAATAACGATATGAGAATTTCAAGAAAATAATAAAAAGATCACTAAAGGAGGATGTATAGGCTAGTGGCGATACCATCGATTCAGGCAGAGTCCAATACTATACTACTTTGAGACTCCAACTTGCACAAGTTTTGTCGAAGGTAAAGTATGCGTGATAGATTTTCAATAACTTATAGTACGGTTCAATTATCGAACTGAAGTCGGGGTGTATAGCGAACTTTCCATAAACTTTTTGACGTTCCAGTTCCCTTCATGATCAGACACCGTGCAATATTAGGGTACACTATACGGCGTATATACCCTGCCAAAGTGGCTTTCCTATACGACTCGAGTAATCTTACCTAAGCTTCTGGAAAAGGAAGTGTATATACTGTATAGGTAACTACTGATCCTGATAAAGACCCGCCGCTATACGCAAAGTCCTCCTAATAAAAATCTGGCAGTACATCACCAATTGGATTCCTAGTACACAAAACAGGTTCTAAATCAGAGCAACTATTTTTCTCACAACCAAAGCTTTGCTTAGTACCACACGAGCTTCATGCAACTGCCCCTGAAGCAGGTCTCAGCTCACACTTGTTTATAAATTCAGCCACGCAAGGACCAAAATCCCCTCGACCTACCTTGCACCCTAACCCTCAGTGAAGTCATCCCATTATACATTTAACTCTTTTTAATCCAGTTCCCCTTCGTATATGGGCTGAAAAGGGCGCAAAAAAGCCCACCCAGGAGCGTGCAAAATGAGGTCCGTTGTTGGTGACAGCGCGGATTCCCCTTAGGTTCGGCGCAGCAAATGCAATCAGAAAAGGCCAAAGTTGGCAACAAACAACACCGATCGCCAGCGCCAGCAGAGACCAGGCGGGGGGGACACACCCACATGTGAGGGCGTATGTAGGGCGGGCAAGGGTGTAAGGACAGGCCGGAAGGGGTTACACGAACGGTAATGAGCTGTGCAGAAAGAGAAAGCCAGCCCTCTTCTGACAAACCATTTCCGCCACTTCCGTAATTGGATGCATTATACGGAAATAAAGCGGGATTATTCTGACGAAGGAGGACAGTTGGGGGGGTGGTGCGCAAGCAAGAAGGGAAATGGGCCGAGGAAGCTGGACCAGGGAAAAGTGATTATATGCTGCTTGGAATATTAGCCTGCTTGTTTCTGGTTGGATTAGGTCAAAACACAGGCTCATTTTATTCGGGGACCCGTATATCAACTCACGGTTTGCGGATTAAAATAATCCAGTATTAAGTGCTCACCTATTATTGATTCGCCATGATACTGTACGCAGAATATGCTGCGCTGCACATGTATTTTATTGGCCGCGCTTAAAAGGGCATAAACTAGGCCATCAGTTATGACAGCCCAACTTTCCCTGATGCTGTGGTAATAACGGTAATGAAATTTTATTCCCTATTATTGTTCAATAGATAGTTTATTGCTGGACGATCCCTGGTGGAAAATATAGCAATTAAACAAAATGACTTATGGGCAGATGCTGCCTAATGTTTTGTATTACTGACCAGTCGCAGCTTTTGGATGCAAGGAATGCCAAGGGCTTACTATGATATCTCGAATTATTTGCAGAATTTTTGTGTGTGTATATCGTATTCAACATCTCAAAGACAGATTTCTCACTAACACCATGAAAGAAATACAAAAAAGAGACAAGTCTGATTGAGAGTCTGCCATGGTGCAACACAACAGTGGGGAACAAAGTATATTCTGCATAGGTTTCAGATAGGAGATCGTGCAAGGAATAAATTTGAGAGTAGGGGAGGAGCCTTTTTTCCAGTGGAGGGTTGTAGTAAGCATTAAAAGAAGGTTGGTGGGGGGGGGGGTGTTTTTCCTTGGCAAGGATCCAAATGGAAAATAAATAGCAGGGGAGGGTATTATTCTCATTTTTTCCTCCCATCTTGTGCGAGTCCATCAAAGCAAAATACCCGCACCTGAGTAGTGTCGCTTTACATGAAATGGGTCAAGGATGAGAGGATTTGCATGATTGAGTCTATTTCCATGATCAAACAACGGAGATCATCAGGGAGAGGGAATTGCGGGCCTGGCTCTAATGGTGCAAGTTTTTCAAGTGTTTCGCTTTCATTTCCGTACAACTTTTCATCCCGCATTTATTCAGAGACGTCTTCGCATTTCTAATTTTGAAAAGTTACACAGAGAATTACTGGGGTGCTGGTGTCCGCATGAAAGTAGAATCGGGCGCACACTTCCATAGTGAAAGAATTATATTTTGTCTAAAGGTGCCAAACGCTTGTAATGTGACACTTTTCAGGGTTATGAAGACGACATTACAGAGAACATATAGGTGTCACATCATAACCCTTGATTATGGCCATGAATGTTAAAGGATGCCACAAATGAGATATAGCCCATGACCCCAATAATGTCGAATTATCATGCTATACGAGGCAGCCCTAATTAATAATGAAATGTGCGACCTTCATTAAACAGTTTACTGTAGGTAGTTTATTAGAGAGTTTGTTTTTCATGTTGGCTATTTTTTTTTTTTTTCAAAAGATGACGAGAATCAGAAATCAGTAAGAAATGAGGATTCAGGGTTAAATTACTGGATCCAGCAAAAAAGTAGAGTTTGTAAATAAGACGAGGAGGAATGATTGGTGATGCTGTAGATATCGTTAGGTTGATATGCAAAAAAATCAACAAGTGAGCAAACAACTTTTGAAAAGAGCATATATATGAGCATGGGGGATTCTTGCAATCTTCTCCCATCCCAATCAATCTCGTCCATTTCCGCTGACACGATGGCCTACATCCTAGCGCCGAAAATAGCAAACGTAGAAAGAGGAGCATGCAATACAAGGCAGAGGAGCTGCTGCCGAGGAAAATTCCATCCAGAGAATCTCGGGAGGGGAGAGAAGGATGGGGGAAGGGAGGAAGAGGGAGAGAGGAGTAGCTGGAATCAATTCCGTAGTGCTCAAATTGCCTGTCTATTGAAGAGTGAGGGGATTCCTGCTGCGGCCGCAGCCAGAACTAATAAAAAACAATCCTGAGGGAACTAGAGAGGAAGGAAGATGGAGCTACGAGGAAGTCTGCGGGAAGCCCCCTCCAGTCATCATTCGGGGACTTTGGCACTCTAAGGAAGCCATCTTTGTTGCTCTACTCTCGTACTGTGTTTTCACCTTCCCTGGAAATCGGAAGGATAGTCTCAATTAAGTGTCGGTGAACGTGTATGTCCTCACAGGTCAGGACCAGCTTGCCTGAGGATTAGGAAGCTTATAAGATAAATTCTGGACTAATTGTAGTGTATGCAGAGACAATTGCATTATTTTGCATTATTCCATTACGCTCTTTTAGTAACCCAAACTGTGGGCATCAGGCAAGACAGTAAATTTAAAAACTCTGAAACAACGTTGTACTGTGCAGGAATATTATGCAGAATCCTATTGACAGAGCGGTCAGTGCAGTTGACCGGGCAATCACGTCTCCCCCCTGAAATTCACGCTGACAGCGAATTGCGTTACTTGTTTCGGCACGCATAGGTAAGGCTACTTAATCTGCCAATCCAATAGAATAGGATAATTAACATTTAGTGCCGCAAATCATTTCGGGTTGATGGTAGGCTACACCGCCCTATGTTTGCCAGACTGCAAATGATGGCGCAGGGCTAGGTTTACAGACCATTAAATATAATGCTTCATTGGCGTAAAATGAGAAGCGGCATTGTTACCGCCACAGGGACAGGACCTGTTTTGCTTTGGTGATCAGGTCAGCAGGGGCAACTCCCCTTGTTGCATGCACTCGCAGAGAAGTGGATGCTGTGAGGGGAAAAATTTCCAGTCCGCCATGAAATATTGCAAATTGCTTTCCACTCGGATCAATCACTACACTGCAAATGACTAACTTGGCCCCGTAAACAGGCGATTTGTTTTTCACGGCATTTCGTTTTCAAAATTAAAAACGCGATTCTTGCCTGCTAGGCATTTAAGCAGCATTAACCGGATTAGCTCACAAATCCAAGGTTGTGAAAACCACGCTGAGCTTACACTGGTGCGGTGCGTAAAACATCATACAGAGGATCAGGACGCATTATGATGTAGACTATAACAGCAGGCCAGCCGAGGCTTTGTCACCAGCGAATTTTTCCCCCTCACATCGTTATTTTTTTAAGGTACTGTCCCTTACATGTTTTGGCTGAGAGGCAGTTTTATGAAGGTAAGTAACTTAGTGACAGAAGGTATAATCTCTTGCTTAGTAATAAAAAGTACTGTACAAGATTCTGACACCGAAAAAATATGGATCTGGACCTAAGTTGGGCCAGGAGACATACATTAAAATGAAAACCTAACCGGTATAACGTTTAGCTAAGATCAAATCCATATTTATGAGTCAAGTAGGTCGCCTATAGTCTTGGAAATGAGAGATTAACTGAGCTTCATAATATCGTGCACCCAGCTTTCCTGGCTTCCAAAGCCCTGCTCTAGTCACTTTTTTTCAAAACTGCGTATTACAGGGACCATTCCCTTTGACGG
The DNA here is from genome assembly GCA_000934665.2 of Catajapyx aquilonaris. Lineage (NCBI taxonomy): Eukaryota > Metazoa > Arthropoda > Diplura > Dicellurata > Japygidae > Catajapyx > Catajapyx aquilonaris. Next base: position 38,016 of record JYFJ02004390.1, read on the forward strand.
AATTTTATTCAACTATGCATGCAATAAACACCTCAATATAGCCGCACCAGTTGTACGCGTCAAAATCTAAGGCATGTGTCATAACTTTTCGCCTTGTTCTCCCCGAATAGTAAACCTAATGAAAGACCGCAGCAACAGGATTCCTCCTGTGCTCACTTAATTGACTCCTATCGCAATATGAAATCCACCATGAATGGTAAAAAAGCGTCTAGTCCACTATAATAGTCGCTCATGGAACTAGGAACGTCCCTCGCCATTACTATGGCTGGCCCCGGCATTGCAGTACATCCGGGGCCGCCTGGCTAACAATGCTCGCGAATCGCGACCATGAGCCATACCTGCCGGGTAACCCCTGCAACCCAACCCAACCCAACCCAACCCAACCTAGCCCAATGCATAATAGCAGCAGGGTCTGTTATTAAAGAGTGCGTAAAAAGAAATCCCCCATCCGCACGCACCATTTGACCGAATTTTGCCTGAGGGTATACCCTGTCTCCTGTATCGGTTATGTCGGTTTTTGAGGCTTAGGTCTCACCCGGAAAGAGTGACAGGAGCCCGAGTGGATCAAATAGGTATAGAGCCTGAGGTGGAAACAGGAGAAGCGGACTGGTACGAAGTGAGGTCGTCACGGACTTTGCTAAATTGGAAAAACGTCAGGTTTGGAGGCGGAATTGGCCGAGGCTGCGGGGGAAGAGAGAAAAGCTAGAGAGAAAGGGAGAGATAGAGAGAAAAGGCCCTCTTTGGGCTTGAATAGATTTCATAAACGGAGGGCAGGTGTTTCCGGCAAATGAAGTCTTTCGGACTCCCGGATGAAGCCACTTGTAATGGCATTTTCTCCTACCTGGGATCGATTTTACCGCGTTATCCCGGAGAAGAGGAGAGGAAAGTGCAATCTGGGATTAAGGGTTCCATTAGCATAGCTTTATCAGACGGATAAAGAATGAAGACTGGCAAGTGGAGTGTTTTTGGACCTGCAAAAATAAAGGTTTTTGCACTGCAAGTGAGCTGTGCGTGCAGTACAAAGAGAGCTCGAAAATACATTATTTCGCGAGTATAGTTAGTTAGTGTATTATGAAGGGCTCAATGTGGTCGCGTGTTAAATTCACCGACTGTCTTTACTTAAATGGTCTGAGCGGGACTAGCAGCATGGCCTCAGGCTTTAAAAGTGACAAGGATGTACTTTTGAAAGAAATACTGTTGGCAGACTTGAATTGAAAAGTTGTAGTGCAGTATTTTTCTATTTGAAATGAAGTTACGTTTGGAACAAAGACAAACGTATAGGGTCGGAATGCACAATTTCGAATTTCAGCTACGGATTTTTTTTTTTTCCTTTTAGAAATTTTAATTATAGAAATGTTCAATAAAAGTTCAGGTCTCGTACTTAAAAGAGCACAACATGGCAAAAGTGTTACGCTCACTGTATTCTGTGGCCGACGGGATTATCCTACCAGAGTAGGCAGAAAGCACAATATGCAGTATTATTGCATTGTAGCCGGCTTAGCGTAAGTATGCTAATCTCACTACACGCGACAACAGATTGAGGATAAAACGCCGACATCCTCACAGTAAATGGCCCTTTTTCAGGTACCTCTTTTGAGCAGTGGATAAAAAGTACACCTTTTCATTTGGAAAAAAAAATGTCAACTTCATGTCACCTCAGGTTTTTAGATGAACTGTCCATAAAATAGCGTGTCAGGAGTCGTGATTAACTCCATGAATATTTTCGGGCGAAACAAAGATGGTTTTGCATAATTATCCGTGGAGTGCCATTAAGACCCCTTTCTAGGTAGGTGTTTCTGGAGAGGGTGGGTGGGAGTGGGACTTATCAAGATTTGCAGCATTAATAGGGTGTTAGTTGCGCGAGGAAAGCGGGCCAGGTGATGAATCAGCCTTGATTGTCCTTGGCGTGGAAAATGACTGCGCAACCTCCCTGATATAAACCGGGNGGGGTGGGGGGGGGAGCAGATGGTAGCCGGCGCAGAGTGACAAAAATTTCCCCTGCCTGTAAATTTGGAAAATTATATGGTCCAGTAGAATGTGATAGCATGTAGGGGTCTACTCGCGACCACTTAGCCAAATTGACCATTTCATGAAGTTATCGATTCGCTAGTGAACATTTCACGAACCATTTCATGAACGACTCAATTTCGCAAATTGGATCCGATATACGGTACCTTGAGCAAAATATAACTTTATACTCTCACACGTATCGTGTGAGTGGAGCCGCACGTGCAATTTTAATAAATATCAGACGCTGTTAATTGACTATACCGAGGGTATCACTTTCAGGGCCACTTATTTAAGTCGGCTATATTGGATGTCTTTAGAAAAGCACTCAGTATCATCATTACAATCTATGTGCGCTATTGGACGTATACCGGTATACCAACATGCAAACGATATGACATAAAGTAGGTATATATGATTGCAGATCTTGTATCTTGTGAGTGCGAAATGCTTTAAATGGAGCAAGGTAGTGGCACTCACAAAAAGTGTTGGCAATAATGTTTGGGTGATAATACAGCAAACCATACTTCGTAATCCGATAATGTTGCATCGAGATACTAAAATTTTGATTGACTTTTCACATTTTCAGTGTTGTTATCCGTTGGCGGAGTGTTTGGAAAATATGATCATATCAGAGGCGTAGACCACAATTGTGATTCAGAAACACCTCGAGAATTTAGTTGTGCAAATTACTACAGTCCTCCAAATTTTGAGAGGAGAACATCTAAATCGTGATTTATGATCATAATTATGTAAACTGGGCCAATGGGTTTTTATCAGTCTTAACTAGATATCGAATTTGGACAAACCACTGCTTACCATTTCTATTGACAATAGTTTGACCAAACTCTGGAAGGCACCAGGGGCTCAACCGTAATTTTTACTACAAAATACCAGAGGACTCTTTTATTCATATGGTGTTCTCTATACCTGTGGTATCACGCATGAATTATATTTCAAACGCCCTTTACATGCTGGGCAGTGCGAGTGAGCTGTCCGAAAATAATGACCAATGTGTGCTTGACTGCTGCCGCTTGTCGTAGAAACAAAATAGAGAATGCTGCTGGAGGGGGAAGCAAACTCAATACTACCAGACTTTCCTCTCTTCGGTCAACATGGAAATTGTAGTTTACACTGTCAACTGCTTTGTTTGTCCAGTTCTGCATGTTTCGTTCCCACTTCTGTATTCCCGAGAGAGAATTTCCTAACTACTTAGTTGCACGTGTATATACCCGATGTGTCGCCATAAACTACCCCCAAGGCACGGGTAACTATCAGCCACAGAGCTCATGTACAACTATTGTAGTTAGCAAGTAAGCATATTATAGTTATTGTATAGTATTACTGTAGCATATAGAGTCACTGGTTGGCAAACCGAGTTTGCCATGTTCCTCTTCGTTTCTCTCCCCCTTGACCTCTCTCTTGGCCTTCCTCCAACCGACTGCTTCATTACTAGAATTCGGCACTCAAGGGCCTGTATAATTCCCAAATGAAGACACTTTCCGTGGCAAGTATTTCCTTGGTTCGAGAGACGCTATTCCAGACTCGGAAGTTTCCGATACTTATGCAAGCCACGCCCTGAAGATGGTATATTGTAATGGATCCGTCTCGACGGAGGTACCGGTATAGATAATAATAATAATAATAATAATAATAATAATAATAATAAACCGCTGGAAAGGGCTGGGACCTTTAAAGGGGGAGCTTCTCTTAAATTCCTGCCTTCATTAATCACTACCCTGCTGACGGATTTGATAGTGGGAGGAAACGGGAGATCCGCGAGAAAACGGAGAGAAACAATCGTTGAAACTGTCTGTCCACATGAGAAAATCGAATGCAGAATCTTAGATGGGACCTTAACCACTACGTCACCTAGCAGCTCTCAGTAACAGGCGACAAAAATAGAATTATGAAAATTTCTTCGCAGGGGCCAAACAAAAGTTTCTTATTAGACAAGTTTTTATTATATTCAGGGCGCGTCATAAAATAGGCAGATTTTGCTCTATGGCAAGAACCTATATGTAATAAGTCTACTGAATTTTCTTTTTATGTCCTTCGATATCTGCAATCTGATTAGCTCTCGCAGACCTGTAAGAATTACTACAGCGTGAAAGTGACCTTTGTATGAATACCCGGTTATAATAAAACTTACAGGTATTAACACATGACAGTCTTAATCGAAGATTTTCTATTAAATTTTGTCGACACAATCGGTCTCTTTAAAGCGAATGTTTAACTAGGAAAACCCTCGCTCCGCTCGCATTTTCCTAGGGCGCAGGCCTAGAAAACCACTCGCTTCGCTCGCTCTTTTCTAGGCCTACGGTCTGGGGTACCTATAAAAAAAATTCGGCGCACCATATCGCCTGGGGAGGGTGTAACGTTAGCCCTTAAGCAGTCTTCGAACGGCCCGATTAGTGAGAAGTGAGAACATGACTGCCCTGTGTCTGTCGTTCCATAAAGGGAACTGACTCTGTTAACAACTTCACAGTAGTGCCAACAGGGAAACAATACAGAGAAGGAATGGACAGTTTCCCCGGCAACCCAACACAGGAGTTGTTTAAACCCCCATTGCGCATAAGTAAAACGCGGGCCAATGGGGAGGTGGCGGTAACAATATGCGGCGGACCAATCAGAGGGCTCGGCCAACTCCGGCAAGGATTTTAATATATATGATACCCCAAGTCATGAAGCAACAGTTCATTTGACTCTCACATGTGTTGTATGAAACTTCAAAGGCAATATGAAGTCGCCATGATCCCCGAGATGATCCCAGCAAGTTATTACTGTACAATAATGTTGATAGTTCTCTAAACGAATGCGACGTGGGAGCAGGCTTAACTTAATCTCTTTGTTCCTAATGACTATTTGGTGCTTAGGCGCGGATAAAATCATACTTGATGATCTCTTCCATCTGAGTGAATGTAAATAGCAGAAGCGTCTCCGGAGAGTGGATAAAATAGACCCAGGCAGTTTTTCTCCCAAGGCAATCCTTTCTGGCGAGAAGTGTTTTTGCGGAACGCCTGGGAAGCCCAGGAGGGTGTTTTTAGCCGCTGGGCCAAATATTCCGGGCAATGATTATTTTGACAATTATGCGGAGGAGAGGATGGGGGGTAGGCGTTGGACTGGGCGGACCTTTGAGGAAATGAAGTACGGCTTTAATTTCGCCCGGAGTCGTCATTATTCCTCATACGCAGTTGGGGCGAGGAACAATGGCGGGCCAAATTGGTCGTTATGCACCCAAATGGCTTACATTAAAGATGAGGAATTTTTAATCCGGATTCTCCTCTTGCCCGCCTATTACTCTGTGTTCTTATGCAGTGGGCCCTCTTTTTGTGCCAGGCCCAGAAACTTGGGCTGAACTGGATGATAAAAAAAAAACAGGGCGAGATGCTGTGATGGAGGTTTTGAAATGCTAATCACCTAGGACAAGTGTATGCGGGAGTGGAATTTGTGTTTGGCACCTCCGATAGCAATTTGGACATATTTGACACTAGATGACATAATTTTTGTGTTAATTATAATGGAGCTGTAGTCTAACTTTTACCGCGACTCTTTGACAACTCGGAAATGATTGGCTGGCAAAAGAATGGAACTGACAGGCATGTACAGTACATGTAAACTACAATATGACATGGTTTGCTCAACCGAAAACATACACACTATTCATGTGGCATGCAGGCTTGAATTCTGTGTTGTTTGAGGGGCATTGCCGCAAACAATGATTGTATGCGGTATATCTTACGCATCCATAAAATGTCAACAACATAAGAGAAGGAGCGAATGAAGAAGCTTTCTTGTAGAACGATGGTTCCTTCTGATATGAAGCCTTGGTTTGCATTTTGGTCGACATTGAGTTAGGCATTGTGTAATGTAGTCCTTTACTCACATTTTCTGATGCTCTAGTTATCTTTCTACTGCAACAATTGAATGTCCCAATACGACAAGGGCCCAATTCTGTAGCCTAAAAATGTTGGGGACACAATTAAAAAGTGTCGTAATTTTCAAACTATCTATTTGAGCCACACTTGGAGACGTAGATGATGTAGATCATGATGGATAATTTTCTATGCTATATATGGGCTGGTGTTAAATAGAAATATATTTTAGCGAACTACACCATTACTTCAGGCGGAAGTTGGCTATATATTGGGCCCACTAAAGAATGTTTGGAAAACAAGTGAATCGGTCATTTTGAAAAGGGGTCATATCCTTGGAAAATGCGCTGGAGATGACCCCTTTTCCAAATGACCGATTCAAGTATTCCGTAAGGTAGGCCTATAATGCTCTCTTCAAATTTCAAACTCTCATCTATTCCATTGTCACTCTGATCGTTCTTTCATGCACTCACATGCTTGTTTTATCCTACACGCATGTTAATATAACTTATGTTAATATGTTTTAAAAACTACTATTCTGTTAGATGTCGTTCAGTAGGGTATAGCCATAGCTATGCCACCAAAGGTACAGTACATATTTAATGAAATATTCTTTTTTGTCACCCACAGACATGCAGACGGCGACACGAAGCTAAACTGAAAGCATGCAAATTATTCATATGGGACACTGACTGAAACCTCATGCCATTTTTGTTGAGAATGCTGAGCAGCCTAAAAAAAAGAGATTGGGCTTAACTTATGTGTGAACATTTTCCACGGCCCTCAGTTTGGCTAACCTCAACTCAGGTCCAGAAATCGAATGTAAATAATGAGCAGAGGTGGTACGAAAAGTGGTAGGTGTGGTGCTGGCGAGCTTCACGAGCAACACCCGTGGTTGATGGTGCGGACACTTTAGAAGTACGCATAAAAGCATTTGAGATCCCCCAGGGCATCTGTAGCTAAAACTCCAGCGAGCCTGATATAATTCGCATAATTTCATTTTTTTTGTTATAAAAAGGAACTGATATCCAGACCGGGGAGACTTTCGGTCTCTAATTACACGTAACGCTGGGTAAAAACTTCCGCCTAGAAACTGAAAATAGCCCGTAGGGCTGGCTGAAGAACACAGTTTTCTCCTCGTTACCGTTATTTTCTTTCCTTTTAGTAACATAGAGAGAGACTTGCAAGTGTGACATGGAGGGAATTTCTGATAGTGAACCCCAGGCAGTTTCTTTAATTGTGCCTCTGGGGGCTTCTGATGTCAATTAAAACAGCCAGGGCTCCTCGTTTGCGAGTTTGGGGGTCTTCATATTGTGGGCTAAGTGAAGAAGTGCGCCGTCTTGAAGAGGGCGCCCAGTCCTGACTTAATTATGATGTATTTCACTTTTGTGGAAGAGACAACGCCCAGGTAATTTGGTGGATGAAAGCCCACTTTTTCACGACTTCGCCCCCACCTCCCCAAACTTGAAACTTTCACCATTATTTTTCAATGCCCAGGTCTGCTTATTAAGACTTTTCAATGGGAAGCAGGATTAAGCCCCCACATTTAATCAAGTTAAGGCAGGTTGGTACAATGCTGGAAACACACTACGTTTGTTTCCAAGTGATGACTTGCGGTGGGTGTGTGCAGTAGGGTAGGAATGCGGCAGCAGACTTAGGCCGCGTAATAAACCTGCGACCTCTTCTTTGTTCGAGAGGCTGCTAGTGTAACGCTATTCATCACAGACTAACTCAAAAGAGCCCTTTGTGAGCAGCTTTTCGGAATTGTCTATTTTGTACTACTCTGACCCATTTGGTATTGTGCGTAATGCTATGTGTTTCTTCGCCTCCAACTCCTCCTGCTCTTTGTGCCGCCGCTGTTATTATACGTCGGCCGGAAAGTGTTCGCGTGCAAATGCCCAAGTGCCCCGCTCTATCCCTCCACCCCCTGGTACCCCCTCTTCACTTGGTGTACTTTGTGGAAAGTTTGGCTACGTCAAAAGGACGTAACTGGGAGCTGGGCTCTCTGCATGAGAACCGTGCATCCTTCAGGCTTGTTGCCGCGCCAAATGTTCCATAACTCCACTCTTGTTGTTTTAGGTTGCAGGCAGAATTGAAATCGTGCGGTAAGTAAATGATGCCTTGCATACAATGCGCGCAGTCATCAGGCTAGATGCGCGGTTATTTTCGTAGCAGCTCCTCAGCGCTTGTGCACACTCTCGTTCATACTGTATAACCACAATCAGGTTAATAATTATACATGGGGGAGTCTGAACTTCGGGTTTTTTTAGCGAATGTACTCGTTGGGACGATACAATTCATACAAAAATTATTTTAGACATTACAACGAGTACCCTGACAAAATAATGAACTGGAATTTTAACTCACCCTGTATATAGGAAATGTCTACAGTACAGCAGTACATTGTGACTGAGTGTGGGTGTTGTGTGTTGCGTGGAGATTTTAAAAGCTCACTACTGACGTTTAAAATGCCCTCTATCACAAGTGGCCTCGTTTGTGATTGTACTATTAAAGGGCTAATGACTGTCGCTTTGAAACAGAGTTTTACCAACATGTGGGATGCACCTGTCACGACCTTTCTCTGCACAGTGACGTAATGAATATGCATATCAGACTGTGAATATGTTCTATGGCCGTATAAATAAATAAATATATATATAAAATATAAATATATAAATATAAAATATATATTTCGGGTTTCATCCATGTATGCTTACACTCGACCTACATCAGTGCTTCCCAATTTCTTTCGTTGGCTATCCCAAAAAATAGTCTTGTAAAATTTGCGACCCCCTATACGTGCACATTTCGATCCGCCAACATGAAAACAGTGAAATGACCTTACATTATGGTCATGATTTTCAAGAAAGATAGCATCATTTTGTGAAAATAATTGGTTACCCTTCCTCGCGACCCCAAATATTATTTTCGCGACTCCAGATGGGGTCGCGACCCACAATTTGGGAAGCAATGACCTACATAATTTATTCCTGTAGGAATAAGAAGAAAAAATAATGGCTATATTAACACAAATAACGTTAATTTTTATTATCGGACGTGTTACTTAAAACTTATGCTACCTTTTGCTCTTCGGTTCTCTCAGATATACTGGATATTATAGGTCATAAATTATTCCCTTTATTCTATAACCTTGTCGATCGAGTTCACTGTGTAGTCCATTTGATTATTTCTTTTCGCCGGCTGTGACCCAAAGTTTAGCATATACTGTATTGCTGGTAGCATGGCATGCTCTCCTATATAGAACAAACACACAATGTTCACAGGTTAAGGTAATTAATTTTACTAAAGGCATTAATAATTTTGCAGTAATTATGTGCTCACTTTAATGAGAAGAGTCCTAGAACGTCTCCAGCATACATTATAAAGCATATTACTGAATTGACATCATTCCGTGGGTGTGTGTGTGTGTGAAGGGTTGCTTCAAGACAAGGATAAAGTGGCCAAAACAATTTGAGCCCCATAGTACAGTTGGTTCGAGTTCCGCATAATCTGGTAAGAGCACGATGATAGGCCTACTACAGTATAAACATTTCAGGAAATTGAATAACTCCCACGCTTTTGGCGTATACGTGACTGCAGTTGGATTAAATCGACATGTTTGCAATAGTTATCGGTTTTTGGCACTAAGCTACTTATTATTATAATAAGGAGTAGCGAACATTTATTTTCAGGAGTTAGCAGAAATATTAGCTGATAAGATTAGGTTGAATGGACGTACCTCTTTAGGCCATGAATTGTAACGAATTTTCTAACTTCAGACATTGAGATTGATCAAGTGTGACCGACTGTCACTTCAGATTACTGATTGAATCCATTTTTTGCAACCTAGGCTCTCCTGCATCAGTAAAAACATCACATATGGCATAAACAGTAGGGCCTACGTATCCGCTGGGATTGATTCCAGAACCTCCCGCTGATACTTAAATTCGCGGATGCTCAAGTAACTTATACAAAATGGCATCGAGTTTGCATGTAACCTACACATATCATTCCGTATACAGTACTGTACTTTAAATCTCTAGATTACTTATATAATACCTAATGCAATGTAAATGCGATGTAGTTGTTATAGTTGTTATACCGTACTGTATTGTTTAGGCTTTACGGGATAATGACAAGAAAAAAGTCCGGACATGTTCAGTACAGAAACAACCATTTCATTGTAGGCCTAACTACATAGTACACGTGAGTGAGGCGAACAATGCATAAACAACGAGTTCTGGAGGATATGTGAATGGTATATGGCGCTTGGAACTTTTTTTCTGAATATTTTCGATCCGCGGTTGGTTGAATCCACGGATAAAGAGGGCTCACTGTAATACGTTACTCTATAACTATCCGCTTCAAAATAACTGCTTAAAATAAGCAGCTTAGTGTGAAAAGTACTACGGACGCTTCAACAGGGACACATTGTGTACAGTTTTATTATTTGCTTAATTATACATTTTGACATGCCAGCATCTCCTAATGCAGCGTCTGACAAGTGGACATAACCCTCATAATTATGCTAACTGAAACAGAGAAAATAAGTTTTTACAAGCCATGAAGCGAAAGTATACCATGGACTTAATGACAACGAACCATCACATTACATTATAGCGGAATGAAACCTATTTTGAGCTGTTTTGAAGCCGTATCCTTGAGTGGCAAAATATTCGTAGGTGGGTAATAACCACCTGTGTAATGTCCCTGCACGAAGTGGAATCTGGGAACAGTTGCCTTAGGAGGGCGGATCTTCTCAGCGGGCCCTAAACCTCATATCTTGAAGCGGAATCTGCCTAACCTTATCCAAAATACTAGTGTCAACAGCAGTAATGATCCATTTGGCAGCTCTCCTGAATTGTCTTCTAGGCTGCTGCATGTGATCGATACCTAGCTGTTGACTCCTCAGGGGCCTCTTTACGCGGGATATAACTCCAGGCAAGGATATCGTCCCTCCATATAAGACACCATTTTCATGTCTAAGGAGCTCCTGACGGGCCCTAGACTCTCCCTTTAGGCTGTATCAAAATATGTACGTGTTTTCAGGTTCAGTTATAACCGTCACAAAATCAGATTAGTTTTACAGCACTGCGCAAAATGTGTCTTGCCATGTAGGCTGCCGGTGATTGATAGGTACATTTGGAACTATTAATCATGGCGGCAATGAGTCCACAATGGATGCCTTGTAGGTCTTTAGAATCTCCTGTCACAGACAAACATATTTATGTGGCCTGGTGTGATTAGTATTCAAATGCGTTTTGTTTGGTGGATGTATTGAATTAGTGGGGGCTTATTTGACGTAGTGTGTTTTTATCGCGTGTCAATAAAACATTCGGGTGATGTGGTGACATAGCCCTCCCTCCCTCCACCAATTCACCTCCTCCCATTACAAAAAAAAAATCAAATCCCTTGTGCAAGTGAAGTGAGATTATTAATTCATGAACGGGGTAAATTAGTTTTTGGAACGGGTTAATTTGATTTGAGCCGTAGCTTATGTTTCCCTCATGAGGGAAATGGAAGTAACACAAGATTTTACATTGGCGGAGTTTCCTTACTGCTGGAAGCAGACTCATCACCCGCTTCCCCGTCGACAGGAAACCTGTTAATGTATACGTGGAACCATCTAATTACATGGTGAAACTTTGATTTGGGTCGTTGCTCAATCCGGCCCTTATCATGGCAAGATTCACTTAACCGGAAATTTAACTGCTACTCAAAACCAGCCGGCAAGAATTCATCACGAATGGTTGGACCTTAATCCTAATTCGGCGTGAAATTTCTCTCGCGTTTGATTTGAGACTATGGTGACCTTATAATTGAGGCGTCTAATTTCTCTATCGACGTATAGAACTGAAATGAAGCAGCTGTTTTTACCCACAAACCCACCGGAATCACTGGAGGTACAATAACTTATTACGTCGGCTTGATACAAAGGGATCCGGCCATCCACAAGAGTATTATAGGTTACTTCAAAGACGCTAATAAATTATCAACTTAGGCTTCCCTTTTCAGAGAGGATTCATTGCACCGGAAATTTTAATGACTGGGGTCAAAGATGTTCTCAAAAGCTTTTATGCTGAAAATATTTTGCTGAAATGTGCAGGTTACGTTATTTTGATGTGCTTGTATGGATTTTAAAAACTTTGTCCTCGTTATCTGTTGGAAACATTTATAGAAAAATGTCTAGGAAACAAAATGATATGCCTAACAAGGAATGTATCTTGCTTACAAAAGGTATGCTTATCAGGCACGAATAACTTTATTGGCTCCTCTGCTTATGTATAGCTGTTTTCCAATAACCATACAGTGTTGGGTTAGAGCAGTTGAAAGTAAACATGTGCCCTGAATTTAGCGTATACTCCCTTAGACTATGTGGCCAAAAAAGGAGTAGGCCTGCAATCTGACTCCTCTTTTTCTACTCCGTACCTGATGTCAAAATTCAGACTAAGGGCGTACATTTCCGGATTATAGCTTTGGGCCTCTGATACAGTCATTGATGAGGCCAATTGCCCATTTTTGGACGTTTTCAATAATAAAAATGTCAGGTTGGAAAACAAACAGATGCCCTTTATAACGGGTTAGGCAAGTTGCCCGACGTGATAAACTAATGGACTGGGAGAGTCTCGTGCTATTACAATTTATGACAATCAATTAAGAAAAAAAAATGCGAAATAGGTGGCTGATACATGCCCATGTGAATCATATTTGGCGTAACCTAGTGTCAGACCAATTTCCCCTCTTGAATGAGGCCATAAGGTGTTGTACCTGGGAAGTCCAGCTGGTAATTAGAAAATAATGTTGGGTAAGTGTTTCTCAGACTGCTCATCAGAGAATACGTTTGGATCTTATAAATATATTAGGATAATTGAAATGTACGGTATATGGTGAAAGCTCCTTAGATTTATTAGCAAAGAAGGCTTACAGTTCCAAGCAGCTTTTGTAATTTCTTTCTAACATAAAAGAGGATTCAATACTGTTTCCAGGCAGATCATTTCATAACGCATTTGTTGAAATTATGCATAAATTACCTGGATGGTTCAAGTCTGGAGTATATACATCAAATGTCTGTGATGCAGTATATACGCTATCGTTTAACTTTCACTATTGTGTTTACGTATACTGTGCGCGCGCGAAATTTTTCTTTATTTTACGTATTATTACATTAAGAGTGTCACGACCGAAGCAGTGGTGGCGGAGGGGATATGGTATCTGACTGCTAATCGGGAGGTCCTGGGTTCGAATCCCGGTGCCGGCAACTCTAACCGTGGTTTTCTGTGGTTTCCCGGTTCCTCCAGGAGAATTCCGGAGTTGTTTCCTAAAATAATATGCCACAGCCGCCTCCTTCCTTTCCTATCCCATCCCAAAAAGCGCAGTAAAACGAAACGAAGAGTTCCAGTCAAAAAAAATATCCCCCCTAAAGAGCCGCCAGCTGATTAAACGGGGTATGAATTCTTATTTATTATTATTAAGAGTGTCACGTTGTTGTTATGCAATGACATTTATTGAAACAAACGATCTGTAGAATCAAAGAAGCAGAGAACAACGCATACTTTGGATTTTCAAAAAAATCATCTCAGTAATCAGGGAAAAGTATTCTGCCGCATCTTAAGATACGTAATGAACTGGTAATCCTAATTTTATTGCAGCTTCATTTAAACAGAGACTACCCACGATTATTTTTGTCTTCATAAGTGTTAATTATGTACCTATTAGCCTGCAACCTTTATTATCAGTCATGCTGTTCTCACAAAGAATATTGAAATACATAATAAATTTTTTATTATTATTATTATTATTATTATTATTATTATTATTATTATTATTTGAATTTGTTTCTTGTCCCACTACTAATAAAAACATCTACATAAAGCGAACACTAATAATAGAGCAAGAAACTTTCTTCCTCTCAATTTTGAAGGACAACCATCTGACACATCTTCACGTAGGCTACAGTACGTCAGTGTCAGCACATAATATTCCTCCTATGGAGAGAGCTTTCCGATGTTACCGTCCAGAGATGGAGGTTTTTGCGTCGATTAAGTTCGGATGCCCTGTTTGTGGCTTGTTAATTAGTTTATAGTTCAGAAGTTGAGCGAGTTTCTCTCTCTCCTTTTCAAATCCCTTCCTAAGCTCTGGTCATGCTGCTCACCTACCCGGGCCTCCGGGGGGGGGGGGGGGGGGGGNATGGCGCATGTGGATTTACAGTATAAGTGATTGTGCCAGGAAACTGCTTTGGCCTACCAAATAAATTAAATTCGCTTCAAGACCTGCACTGTACATGCGATAATGAGTTTACAGTTTCACTCGGTTACTTTGCACGAAACGACTTCTGCACATACTGAGCTTGGTTTTACCACCTCAAGAAGTTTGACAATTTTGACTGCAGGTTATTCAGGTCGGAGTAAAACATTCGCAATGACCTAAGGCTGCGGAGTATTTCTTGCTACGAAATCCTATTTCTTGAATATATTTTTGAACAACCTTGGAACTTATTCAATATGCAAGTTTCGATTGAGTACAGCATATTCCATCAGACCTTATGAAGGCGCAACCTACTTTCCACCGTTTGAAAATGAAACTTTACCTCCATAACGCAGCATAAAAATGAGGACAAGACCAATATTTGTAATGAGTAACAAGTTTTGCGTGATCACACATTTGAGGTGGGTCTCAAAATTTGGCAGTCAGCCTGTTCACGGGCATTAGCACGGAATTATCGTGGCCTGCCCCCGTTGCAGCCAGCAAAAAGAGACAGATGTGGAGCGCGGTGTTTGCGGGTGTGATGCATGCACGTGCACGTGTAGTGTGTGTGGCGTCGAATCAGTGGCAGTGAGCCTAACGAAGGCCGAGCAAGGGGGTGGCCGGTTATAAAACGGCGCTTTAATTGGAGCCATTAGGCCAACGACGTGTTGGGAGATAGGCGGTTGGCATGCCGGAGTGGGGATTAAAAGCATATCGGGATTTGCCCATAAATCCGGGACATTGGACGCTCTTTGGTGTCACGGACTGTACGTGCTCTTCAAATCTATTTTTGGGGGCTGGGACCGTGTACACTTAGCCTACCTACAAGTTCTGATTCGTCAGATGATGCAGGGTCCTAATCAGAGACCGGCTGCAGGTGACAGCATCGGTCGGACTTTTTTTCCCCCGCCCCTTCACCCAGAAGCCACCATATGTTCTGGAGCGTTGCAGTGCAAAGACAAGTGGATATTACCCACCAAAGTTTTCCGGGAAATAATTGCCGTCCTGTCCGGGGGACATGGCCAACAGGGTTATTTCACGCGGTTCCAATTGCAGAGGAGATTTTTTTCCCCCTCGTGTCCTGAGAGAAAGGGTAGCAGTGGTGGGAGCCATTTTGGTGGTGGTATAGGAGGAAATGGCGGCCATCATCCAACATGGCCAGATCTGCTTTTGGAAGGTTTGGCCGCAGCTGAAAAACTGGCGACAGTGATCTCTGATGGAAATCAACGAAGGGATAGCCTGCTGGAAATGACAGCATGGAAATATTTTTAATGCTCATGGTTAGATGCCGTATAGTCGATATTTCCATAAAGAGCTGCGATATGTAAAGTGCAGCCATAGCAGGGCAACTGGAGATGAGAATCAAAAATGCGTGATAAAGTATGATATGATGGGCTGTACTGTGTACTGCTGTGTTTCCACGTCAAAGTGCCACTGTAGGGTTTTGAATGTTATTCAGCGATTATGCACCTACTTAGCTCGAGAGGGTGGTTTAGTAGCCTGTACTGTTGGTCTCTGCATGTGCTCTAAGGACAAATACTGGATACATTCGGTCCGTCATTTACATGAATAACTCGCGAAGCATACCAGCTCTGACACAATACTCAAATTAAAAGAAATTTTCTAAACCAATCAATGTTATCGAAAGGCACAATATTGTAAGATGCAGACTTTTGTCATTGATCTGGAAATAATATTCAAAACAGATTATTTTTCACCTTGTCTTATACACCAGATATGGTCAGATTTTGACGGCTCTTTTGTAAGCTATATAGCTGTTTTGTAGCTGTAAAGCTATCAAACAGGCGTATTGAGGTACGTGTAAAAATATAAAAAAAGAATCCATCTGGTCCGGGAAAGAGCGTTTTGATATAAATCCAAGAAAGAATGTCAGAAATTAAGATAAGTAATTTGTAGGACACCTACATCTAATCGTTTTCTAAGGTTTTCGGTGCACTGATACCTGACCATCTACAGTAGAAAGTAGTGTAGATAAATGAAATTATTGTGGAATTGCAAAACAAGAGTTTCTTAGTTGAGATGCGGGAGTCAGATTGCTGCAAATTTGCAATGTTTAAGTTTCAAATGGCCACAAAATGACTTAGAAGCTGCAAATAATTTTCATGTCAATTTTTATGGTATTGGGGTATACGACAACTTATTTTAAAGTGATATATGGTTAATGTTAAATGACACATAATGAATATGACTGAGAAATAATATTCTACCATTTTCAACATATGGTATTCCAATGGGATTTCAAGGCCATTAAATATTAGTTTCAGTGAATAATATGTAATACGAAAAATTCAAATTAACACTACATAAAGAATCCTGGCTCCTGGGGCCACTTGAAACTTGCAAAACATGCAAAATGCCGGTAAGAACAAATTCTATAAAGCCATAGTAATACACAGAATAATGTGTCTGGTTTTGGTGTTAGTATAGAACACTCATAATTCTGTTTAAATCTAAAATTTACGTTATTCAGCAATTAAAACATTTCTGAAGTGCTTATTATTAGGCAAGGAGTTCCGTGGTTTTGGCCTTTTATATAAAGTTGACTTACACCATGCTTTCTACTAGCACAGGAGATGGTGACTAGTTTTCTGTATCGTAGGTCTGATCTATGGATTAAAAGGTAGAAGAGCCTCATCACCTGAGGGAAGTGGGTGGAGGCAGGGGAGAGTGGCGGGTCAGGTAGGGGGGCATTCTCTGGTGGGCGTGACTTGTCCTAGAAACTACCTTCTTAACCGTGTAGAAACATGTCGCGACGCCGCGCCGCGCCGCGCCGCGTCGTCCGGGACCTCTGTGTATTAAAGGACTCTTACGGGTGTCCCCATTTTTTTGCCATTAAGCGTCACTTTTTCGACCAGACAATGTGTCAACTGAAAGAAAAGGTTGTATTCTAGGTTTCTGTAAAGTTATTTGCTCTACACTCAGGCATTCTCCTGATATTTCATGGATTAAAAAGCCATACCAGCTCAAATCTGAAATTTTTACGGCTTAAATATCATAAAGTGTGACAATAGAATATTATAGGAATTCATAATGAACATTCCTCTTAAATGTGATCATGTCATATTTCACAGAAATTTGGTGGATTCCTTGACATTTGTGTTTAGGCGAGATTTTATTGGATATTTAATAAAATTGACGCTCTTGTGCTTTTTGTGTTTATCCTAGATTCTGTGCCCAGAAAAATGTCATAATTTGGAAAAATATTCGTTTATAAGCCATTTATAGTCCTTAGACACATAAGATAACTTGTGTAGGCATATATTTGGTAGCTTAAGTACACCATTTTTTGTCATGAACAGTTGCGTATAGCTGGTAGTGTGAATCTACAATACGAACTTTTACCGAAGCAGTAGTGGTGTAGTGCATATGGTGTCCGACTGCTAATCGGGAGGTCCTGGGTTCGAATCCCGGAGGCCGGCGATCCTGACCCTGGTTTTCTGTGGTTTCCCAAGGTCGCCCCAGGAATAATTTCCGGGATCGTAGCGTAAAATAGGCCACAACCGCTTCATTCCTTTCCCTTTCCTGGAGGAGGTGCGGGTCAGTGGGGAGTTTCTGACTCGCATATAGGGGTCATCTTGGCGAACGGGCCCCCTGAGGGACTGCACACGACCCCCAACCTGAGACATTGCACATGCACCAGTGTCCCCCCCTCCTATCCCTACCCTGTCCCTGCACGATAGTGGTAATCCACTCCCCTAAGAGAGCCCATGGCTCTAGCACGGGGTATATTATCTATATATTTTTTTAAACGAACTTTTAAAATACCGGTAGGAGTATTACTATGCACTTATAAAATACCACTAATCTATCCCGAGGGAAATTAACAACACCATAAATAGGATGAAAACACAATCTCAAAGAATTTTATTTTCCAAATGCAAGACAGCCACGTTTGAAAGAGTGGCCATACGGGAAGAGCGACTTACGTATTTCAAACTATCACTGAGGACTTTTAACTATTCAGTAAGCCACTGCACTCTGCTACGCTATGCACGTATTTTCTTTCATCCATTGATGTTGACTAACCTTCATACCTCAATTGTTGCCCACGAAGTCTACACTCCAGGGGCAATGTGAATGAAAAGGTGCCCCTAGCGAGTAGACTTTGTGGCGAACAATGAAGGAACAAGAGTTAGCGAACATACCAGGATGAAAAGGTAGTGTCGAGGACAGCTTCTATTCTGTACATAGGTGGTCTGAACTTAGTTTCAATGAACACGAGGCAAAACTTGATCTCTGGCTATAAAAATATAAATGGGACCAAATATATAATGCATACATAAATATATTATATTTTTTTCGACATAATTACTCTAACGTAAATAGGCTATCACTAATTAGACTATATTACTCATCAGAAGAGTGCATACAGGAGGCTATTGGTTGCTATTTACTCCCCTGTTACTGTTTATTTAATTATGCATGTAACTCCCAAATTAAGCGGTGAAAGGTATAACCCTCCCCTTTAAACGACTTTAAATGGTGCATTATTTATAAGGACAGGGAACAGCAATATGTACACCGTAGTTACCTTACATATCTGACTAAGGCCATGAACTACAATGGAAGAATACAGTATTTTCATTAGGCACACACAGGGATTTCATTTCAACGATATTGCACGGTACTCCAAACCGATGCACAAAATGAGTATACTGTATATGTGCCCCAAGCAGCAGATGGCAACTATTGAAATTCCCCATTTAAACCTGACATCTAACTCGATGAAAATTCCTTTTCTTCGGTAACGGCTCAGCAGCAACTGCTTTGTATTCAACGAGACCCATGCCGCCAAGTCTGTCTTCGGGAAGTGACGAATTCCCCGTCGGGAACCACCACCCGTTTTGGAAAGTCCTCTCATCCTCCCCAACATTCCCTGGGATGAGGTCACCGAGAAGGTCGCCCTAGTCCTCTCGAACCGACACTCTTAATCACTCCGAGTCCGGGCCGTCACGAAGGGCTCCACAAACATGAATATTTTCCATTGGGGACTTGGCGAGACTCGGCTAAGAAATGTGTCCCAGATGAGTGCCTAACACTGACTAGTGAAGCAGAGGCAAACGAGGAGCCTCCCGTCTGCTCAAACAATGACCACAGGAGTAACGGGGAGAGGGGATGTAAAAAACGATCTTGATCCACTCAAACTTTTCCATTCCATAGGGGCGTTTTGTATTCGGAACCACTCCTCTAACCAGCTCAGAGAAGGAGAGATAGAGAGAAAGAGAGAGAGAGAAAAAAAGGAAATATTAATATATGGGAAGATGGGAGAATGTCATAGGGAGGAGCCTCTGCATTCCTCGCAAGTGAGCGAGTGAAGAAAAATATCTTTGTGGCATGACTCGCATTGAAAGTGATCACGGACATTACTGAAGGTCGTATTGATTGATCCAGAAGGTAAAATACATAGAACTATAGCAATGCCTACTAAACTTTGTCGTACTACAATACTACATTATCTGCAGTTTTCACGACAACCAAACTTATTTTTGTTTTTGTCTTTCTCACATATTACTTGGCTGCGAGCAGTGTGTGTTGCTTTATGATCCGTACGGATGTTCAGTTTTTTGGCAGAATCGCGGGTGCTATTAGGTGAGACATGGCATGAAGTATGCAATTAGTTAGGGCTGAACTAATTTGACACCTTTTTGAGTTTAAGTGCTTATCGTTTTACATACTTCAATAATTATTAATTCATCTGAACTGGCAGATTCGCCAAAAATGTGCAATTGACGTATAGCTAATGCAATTATCCTTCAGTGCAGTTCAATTTAATTAAAGATAACCCACCGAATGAATCACTTTGGGGTTAAAGGAAAGTTCTGCTCTCGGTGTTAGATGAAGTGCACCTCGTCGTCATTCTCACCTCATTTCTCGTCTTGAAAACCTGGGTAGGCAGGCTGTTGCCTTTGATAACCCAGTTCTGCAGTAGAACAACAGCGTCATTATTATTCAAGAGGTTATCGATTAGCGTCATGGGATGGGCTTATCAAGCTAAGTGGCTGAGAAGCTGGTGCGAGACATACGGCGTTGCTCAGGCCGGCTTTACGAGACTCAATTTCTGACCTAAACTATATGTCAGCGTCTAATTTATTGGTTCTGGGTTTACTTTGCACGAACGGGCTCTCTGTTCTCATATAAGCTGAACACTGATGTGGGAAGGAGCCAACTACATCATCATAATGGGGAGAGTATAACATGCGGTTGGATGCAGTGAATTTTCAAAGGAAGTGCGGAGGCAAAGTATCCATAATGAGGATGAAATTGGGATTTGGAAAGGCAATATATTGCTAGATAACACGTGTTACAGTAAATGAAGCGAATTATTTCTAAATGGTTAAGCTCTGTGAATATGATAAAAAACTGTGCGTTTAATTTTTCAAAGCGTGATGATTAAAGCTATTACTTATATTTTCAGGTAATGATTAACTACAAGTACTTGCATGCCGTGATTACTCATAAGGAGAGTCTGAACTCAGTGTGATTGTTTGATGAGCATCCTTTTATTGTACGGCCATCGTATGAGAAGAACTATAATTAGGCATATTGAGGCCATCTGATTCGTCAAAGGATGCATTTGACATCTCAATGCATTGGCTTGTAAACTACACTTGAACTAAATGACCTTACACTCTTCTGGCTCTGAATAATTAAGTCTAGGACTATACTAAATTAGTTTTTGAGGGAGCCCAATATTTGTATAGTCGGTGTCAATGGAAGTCCGGATTCCCGCCTCTCCACTTCTCCGAATCAGATGGCCTAAATATGCCTAATTATCGTTCTTCTCATATGATGGCCGTACAATAAGAGGATGACCATTACACATTCACGCTGAGTTCTGACTCTCATTATCAGTAATCGCGGCATGGAGAAGTTAAACATTACCTGAAAAAGATAAATAATTGCCTTTATCCTTACATTTGGTAAAATCGTATAATTTTGTCATATTTACACACATGCACACACCCAGCCCTGACATAATTCTGACAATATTTTTTGCAGTATTTGATTATGAAGAATTTGAAACAGGATATTAAGCCTATATAGACAATGTTTTTGAATTTCCGGCAGTGTGGATCAGATTGAATCAATAGGGTGGGGGAGGGGGGTTAAGTTGGACCACATGATGTGAATATGTGACAAGATTGAAATCTGTGGCGTATGGGTCCATTTCCATTTATGGCCCACCAATGGAGAGGAGGAAGGAAAATAATAACACAAACGGGCGACAAAAAGAGCAGAAAGCATTGTCACATTATTGTCAGGTTCCGACGTAGTACGTGAACTTGACACTTATCATTGGCTAACATACGTTTTTTTTGTTGAATTTATGGATTCACACTGAAGTGTTTATCTTATGCCACAAAATGATTTACCTTGCCTCATACAAGAACTCACCCCTTGTTTTATGCTACCATTCAACAAGCCCCGTACACCTTCACGATTCTACCTGCCCCCCCACCAGGCAGATAGAATCACTTGGGGACCTGGCGCTAATAAGTTTAGTGAATGACTTGACAGTTTTGTTATTGAGGTAGAAATGAAGAAATGCAGAGCTTCAAGAGTGACAACAATCTGGGCAAATGGGAGTATGTTTGGGGGGGGGGGAGTTGAAATGAAAGATGATTCCACCTGTCCCACTCTACCCTACCAGTTATTTTTCAGAAAACCAATTGTTTCAAATCTCAATAATTCAGGTTCCACTTTCTGGCTGAAAAAATGACGAAAATGGAAAATACTCTGTCGTCTATACTGTCAGCTGTTTGGATCAATAATATCTCTTGCCCACTCTTTCAAATTCTGCTAAATACACCAATATGCGTGTTTTTATGATGTTTTGAATGCATAATTGCATACGGACCCAATTAAGCTGCACTTGGGATACGCAGTGGGTCAGTGGAGTCAAATCATGGCATTTCTTGTTATTAAAGGGTTCAAGTGTTTACAGAATGGTGTGAATCCATAGATTATTAGTAAAGGTTATTTCAATGCGATGTCTGTATAGCCACATTACTGCTGAGATTAGATTGCATTTTCCTGCACTGTTAGAAACTTCATAAAGGCAAAGTACCTTAATTTTTTTGCCTAAGCACATAGGCTACCCAAAGTTATGCTTTGAGGTGAGTTGGTCCACACACATTCTCGAAAGTTTTGCAATCACAGGTTAAAATTGGGCTTACTTTTTTTGCTAGATTAACGAAAACCGTTGTTTAAAATAACTCCCGATTTCTCAATCAGATAACTGCTTTCTGGCCTCTTTTTACGGTGTGCTTGCGTCGATCCGACTTTCCGCGCCACATCCTCCCAAGTTGCATACCCCGACTGGTCTTCCCCCCAGCGCTATGCAAATCCCTTATCCACAATTGACATGAAGGACTGACGGTAGTAAGATATTGTCTTAAGGAGGGTTTACACGAGGCCGCTGATAGCAAATAAAATAACAAAGTTGCGTGCCGAACTCTCCGCCAAAGGGAGCCAAGACCACTAGTCCGCAGCTGCATCTGCGGGACTGTTTCAGCCTCGTGAGTTCACACGCTATTGTGTTTTTGCAGCACGCAGGCATGTAGTAGCCGTAGTAGAAAATAACACAATAATTATTAATTAACAATTATTAATGTTACGAGAGGAATAAATTATTATTACATATTTAATGTGGGTTTCTGACATTGCAGTTGGAACAGTGTGAGAATATGACCTGGAACCCCGGATGGACGTGAAAATCAACAACCTCTGTTACTGCGTAAAGATTTGTCCTTTGAGCAAATCAGGGGCTTTGGCAGGCATGCCATCACTCACATCCAAGGCGCGCATTCGATTTGTCTCCTCCCATGACCCCTGATGCTCCCATGTTCGTCCCCTTGTAACTTGTTAACGAATATAGTGAGAATTACCAACCAAGCTGCATAGCACGGGGGTGCTATAAACTTTCCGTTGTACTTGTTAACATTTCCGGCTGCCCAAAATTACCGTTGGCGCAGTGCTAAATAGTGCACTAAGATATGTTCTAGGGTACAACAATATGATCATCTAGCAGTTGGCGGATACCTAAAATTTGGACTAAGGACCTGTTAAAATGTTGCCCGGGGTAGACTATTAAATTGAGTGTTTCCCAGAAATAGTTTGAAGCTTATAATCGACTCATAATCCTCACAGGGTTGGGGATTTTAATAAGCAGCATTAATGGTATTCATGCGACTCTTTCCTATAACTATGTACAGTATTTATTTATAGCAAGTTACATATTCCAGGCATATAGTGAATAATCAGACTAAATACGGTAGCTATTAATTGACAGTCCCGTAATACTAGAAGCAAGATGATTCACTTTTAAATGGTGCAGTACAGATCATGTAGGAACTGCAAACTAATCTACTTACACGCATTTAGTTGTGGACATGCAACTTTTCGATTTTTCAATTTTTGATGTTTTTCTGGTGAGGCTCTTTATTTATAATGCAGTGCATGATTATATGATATGTTTAGAACTCGTCTAAATGAGCCCACAGGCTTCGTGTAGCAGGAGCTGTGTATGGATCAGAAATTCTGATTGACTCGTACCCTTTTGGCAGGCCTTGGGATAACCCAGTATAGCGTTCATTGCCCTGCCGTGTTTTCTTCTGCCTTCGTCCCACACTGAAAATTCCAGGTGCATGAAATTTTGGACAGACAAGCGGTAAAGTCGCTGCAATGTAAATAAAATCATTAAGATTTTTGAATTTAGGCTGAATAATTATTTCCTATTCCAAATGAATTTTAGTTCATTGCACCAACTTTAACATAAATAAATAAATAAATAGTGGAATTTTTTAACCCACAGATATGCATAAGTGTCCTGATTGAGATGTTTCACTACGTAAAAAAGACTAGGGAGGTCAGAATAGCTTCAGCAGAGATACTGGAGAGAAGGAAGAGAGAAGCGGGGCCTACAGAAGAGTAGTGGCAGTCTAAGGAGAGCATGGCAAGATCAGGAGGTATGGTGATCAACCTGAAGTGGTGTCTCATAGTAAGGGAGCCGCCAAATATGGGGAAAATATAGGGGAGGAATTAATATATTTTGAATGTGTATCTTGTTAAAAATAATGACATGCTATTATGAAACAGAGGCTAAAATACAGGGTGGACGTAAAGTTTCGGACCCCCCCCCCCNACCCCCCCAGGTTTTTTAACCCTACTTTTCACAGAGTCTTTTCAGATCTTTTAAAAGTCCACAAGCAGTTCTAATGTACACTATATTTTGAAACATAATCTTGAGAACATCTGAGCACCTTCGCTCTCGCAATTTCATTAATACCTTCGCCTCTGGGACTCATCTAAACATCCTATCTGTTTTGCGTTTATTTTGCTTGTTGCCTTGGAGGACACCTGGTCATATTCTGCGTCAGATAGGGTTTTTATGACCCTTTTCCATTAGTTCCCCTTCATGCAAATGTTGTGAACTCACTCCTGACCTTATTTTTCGCATTGGTCCATAACCTGGTCCAATAAAAATTTGAAAAGGAATGCATGAAATGGCGGACCCGGATGCATTACTTTCGAATTCTCACATTGGTACCATCACATTTGTTTCCATTTTTACTTTAAAATAATTTTTTGGTGCGAAAGGACGTGAACGAAAGGATGTGTCATGTTGATTAATTTACCAAGGTAGGACTGTTTACTGTCCTTTCCCACCAAAAAATTATTTGAAAGCAAAAATGGAGACAAATGTGATGGTACCAATTCGAAAGTAATGCATCCGGGTCCGCCATTTCATGCATTCCTTTTCAAATTTTTATTGGACCAGGTTATGGACCAATGCGAAAAATAAGGTCAGGAGTGAGTTCACAACATTTGCATGAAGGGGAACTCATGGAAAAGGGTCATAAAAACATTATCTGACGCAGAATATGACCAGGTGTCCTCCAAGGCAACAAGCAAAATAAACGCAAAACAGATAGGATGTTTAGATGAGTCACAGAGGCGAAGTTATTAATGGAATTGCGAGAGCGAAGGTGCTCAGATGTTCTCAAGATTATGCTTCAAAAGATAGTCTACATTAGAACTGCTTGTGGACTTTTAAAAGATGTGAAAAGACGCTGTGAAAAGTAGGGTAAAAAACCTGGGGGGTCCGAAACTTTCCGTCCACCCTGTGTAATAGCCGTAGAGTGGCATTGACGTCATCGGCATTTTCATTGCTGCCTATTGCTCTCATATCTTTAGGCTATTAGATATTAGATTCATTATTCATTATGATGAGCTCATAATTATACAACCTGACTCCGGCAGTAAGACATTTTTGTAATCCTGTTATTTTGGTATCCCTTATTTTCCCAGTGTTTAATTTGCATTCATAGAGGAAGGCGAGCTAGCTGATATGCTGATCAGAGTTATAACTACATTGCAAATATTTAGGGAAATAGTCTGACGAAAAAAGCGCCTTCTCACACCGAGTCTTGCACCAGAGTTAAACCTGTCCCTGAAGGACCCTGGATACAGCGGAAACTTCAGGAGGATTTGCAATATATTTATGTCACACATTAGGAAGACCTATCCAGTAATAAAATATTTTCTTGGAACGAAACAAATGATATAGGTTCCACTGTAGTAATAATCAACATCCCAATGTTTTTTTTTTTTTTAATTGGTAGAGTGCTGCTAGTTGAATAACGTCAGAATACGTTTGGCCGAGGTTTTAAAATATATATAGAGTAGGCTACCGTATATATTTTGCACAGTGGCGATTTATTTTTATTTACTGTTCATTTTAAAAAATCGTTTATACTACCACCACTTCATAAGAGCAATTTTATCGAACAGCTCATTTTAAAATGTTAAGTGCTCCTGTCGCCTTCAGTATTGAGTTCACAAGTTGATCGCTGCTGAGAAATCATTGGTTACCATTCAGCTCCAGCAAGCAGAAAGGTTTGTGGCCAACATCACCTGCACTGCATTATACTGCAATCGACTCCAAAAGAGTTCTAACAGACTAGTGTCTCGATCTGCACTACAAATGTCATCCATTATACAACATTCAAGATGAAATAATCCTCTCCTGTAACTGCCAATGACACTTTTTGAGATCCCCCCCCCCCCTGAATGACATTGCCGCAGGACAAAACACGAGCATTCTTGAAGGCTACGCGAATAAGTGACATCCTGAATAATTAAATGATCTAAGCAATAATGTATTCAACGCACTCTGGCAACTCGAGCTCATCTCTCCCAGGGGCATAACGCATCTGCAAATGGCGCACGAATCTATATACCTACCTACACAGCAAGGTTGTGGGGGAGGGGAAGGGGGATACATGTACTGGTTCCTGCAATGACATCGGGGACGCGTAGTCACCGGAGTTTTCCCGGAGGGCCCAGCCATACAGCCAAGGCCTCTTCCTTTCGCGTCCAATGCAGGTCGCGACTGCGGCTTAGTCCTATACCCTGGTAATGCTGCAACATGGCTCCGCTAATTACACTGGGTAGGTGGGTTTGGAACTGGCAGAGAAGACGTAGGCGGAACTGCATCGATACAGAGGAGAAGGGTTAGGTTGAGATGTGTGCGGGAAGGTAATCTGGGTCTCGTCAGCTGATGGATGAGGGTTGCTAAGGGCTAATTGTCTGGCAGGCTTCTCTTGCAAGGAGGGAAAAAAAGAGACAAGGTGCAATGCGGCTTTCCCCAAATGAGGCTTTCTTTTCTACCTTGTTTTTTTGGGGGTTGGGGGAGGATGACTTGCCGCAATAATGTGACTTATTAATAAATATGGATGTGTGATGAGTAGAACATTTTGGAAGCCTCATTTATAAAATGTACAGTAGCTCACCGGTTTATCTGCAATCCACTCCGGACAACACATGACTATATGAGACGCAGAATAGTCATATGTCCCATATTTGACACAAGGTACTGTATATACAGTATTACCTCGGAAATTATTATGTGCAAGGCATGACAACTAGACTTTCTGAGCATCCAATTGCCCTATGTTATCGGGCTGGGTTGCCTGGAGTGGGTTGTATAGTATGTGGGAGTTGCCTTTTAACAAAAGAAAAGCTGGAATATATACACTCTTAATTGGATATATGCAAGATACAACATCTTCCAATTTTACCTGTACCCATGCAAGTATCATATATATGCAAAAGTAGCATTAAGATGTAATTCAACAATGGCTAGGAGAATTTTTGCTAATAATGAATACCCAAATGTGCATAATATTGGCAGAAAAATTATACCTCAAAATTCAGCTCATTATCTCCAACCCTAACGCAATAAAACTTCCGCAACAACCGCTTGTTTTTGCAATTTTTTTTCTCTCTCCGGAGGTATGGCACGTATGGGAGGCAGTATGGGCCAGAGTAGGGGTGCCAGACGTCCCGCTTATTATGTACCCAGTTCATACCGCATCTCCCTGCATGCCATCATACTTCGTGATTTTTGTTTTCAAAAATAAGCTTATAGTGTTGCTGAAATTTACACTTTAAGGACTCGAGATAATTAGTGGCATTTTGAGGAACACTGCCCTTCATTTTTAGGGGCGTACTGAATATATTTAACGAAGAGTAGGCCAAGCAATTTTTTTACGGTATAAATTAATACAAGTATCTACTGATAGGTCGACACCGCCGAAATGAAGAATGATTGACGAGCTAATAATAATCAACATGACAGCGTGATGATCAAATCTCTCCGCCTCCTTTGAAGTTATCCTATAGCTTAATATAGCAAAATCCCGTTTCTGAGCCAGTGTCAGGTCCATTATCCGCTGATCCAGTGCAGGTCATTGCAGTCTGGTCCACTCGACCCCTTCCATGCCTGATCACATCCAAAACTTGAAGTGGGACATAGCCATTTCCCGGACCGGACTTTGTCATCTGTACAAGAGTTCCACCTCGACCCTGCACTAAAAACATGGCTGATGATGGTACAAATCCAGCTTCCGGATAACCCTTCTTCTGTCAGCGCCAGATTTGGCCAAGGCCCATTCAAGTTGTCCCGCCAACCGGGGAAGAGTTACCGTCCACTTGTATCAGGGGGAACTATGATGCTGATTGTCCTGGACATGTATATTTCTTCGAGGGTCCGTACAAGGGCATGGAGAAGATTTATTGGAGAAACTTGAGGTTGTTTTCAAATGGTGAATGGCTTGATCACACCAGACATGAATAAATCGGAAGACCTGTCATAATATATCGCCTTTATTGGTATTTAATATAGTAACGTGTGAATTTGTACTCACGTATGATTTAGGTCATGCTGTGACGTTAGGGATAAAAGTGAGACACTATTTTCAGTCCTACGCTATAGCTACTGCAGTATTAATTTTTCACATAAATTATGGAAGAGAGAAGACGTACATTGCAAAGTAGATGCAAGTAAACTCTGCTGATTTTTGGAATAAGGGCTGTTAAAACACTGTCTACATTCACTAATAATATTCAGGCTAGAGACACAGTGTTGGGGCTAATGTTGCTGTAGACTTGTACAAGGTACACCGTCAATTGCTTTTTAAACAAATCTCCATGACATTGGTTTCGAGGCTTGTGAGCAGCATGCACTGGATTTTACTTTATCAAATGCTTTTACTGTTCCGTTATTACAACGAACAAAAGTCCACGTAAAACATGGAACCGCATGAAACCACAAGACAAATGGAATTGACTATAGGCGGATTGAAATTAACTGTCCTCTTTGAAAAGGAATACAAGCATGTGTCGCTGACACCGAACAATAAGGTTATTCAGTAACTTCGCATTGCATTTTTAGTTTATTTGCCATGATTGGCTTTACAGTTTACTGATATTAATGTTCTTCTACACATACTGCGCATAATAGAGGCAGATTCAATATTAAAGTCAGGTCCTACTCTCTTCAAACATACGCGTATTGTGCCAGCGAGAGATTTTTTACCCCCAAAATTGTCAGAAACAACAACAGCAGCAGCAGCAGCAGATCTAATAATAATAATAATAATAATAATAATAATAATAATAATAATAATAATAATAATTTCTCTATATACAATGTGCGCGCAGTATTTGGAAAGACCATCCCCCTCCAAAACTTACATGGCAATATCGCACAGTTGTAGCTTTTTTTTACTGCATACAAGAAGAATGACATAAGGAAAAGGCCTTTATTGTAGACATATCTATAAACAAAGTATAGACATCATCTGGTGGAACCCTCAGAAAATCTTTTATTCACTCACGAGCTTCTTGGTAGAAATCACACTCAAACAGGATATGAAAAAGAGAACAACAAACCATATTGTTACATAAGGAACATATTTCTTCTTTGTCAATTTTCATACCGTATCCTTGAATGTAGAGAACTCTAGAGTTGTTCCTTAAATTTATTATTAATCGTGTTAACTTTAATGGCATCCCCTGGTGCAAATACCTTTCCTGTAGATATCCATTAGAAATGTTAAAATAATGCTTATAGGCTCGTGTGTTAACTATAATACCACTCGGTCCGCTTCAAGTGTTTTATCCACAAAAGTTGTAATTAGTTTATTTACATCGATATTTTCATAGTTTGTCAACCAAAATTTCTATGATATTCCAGCATTTATTAATAGATATTCTGCAAAGGTATACCAATCTCGACTCTTTCTTTCTTTCTCTCTCTCTCTCTCTCTCTCTCTCTCTCTNTCTCTCTCTCTCTCTCTCTCTCTCTCTCTCTCTCTCTCTCTCTCTCTCTCTCATTTTACGTATATTCAAAACCTCGTCTAATTATGCTATCCCCTGGTTCTCTCATTATTTTTCAAAGAAACATCAGTAGTTTTTTGAAAATTTGCATCGAAATTGGTCTACGTCCTGTTTCATATCTCAGAAAACAGCCAGCGCTATAGATCGGGGCAAGTATTTAAAAAATCAAGAAAAAGGTTTGGACACTATCTACGTATATCCTGCTTCCTGCAGTAGTCCTGTAGTAGTAGTAGTAGTAGTAGTGTAGTAGTGATTCGGATTGGATATAAATTGGAACTTTTGAATGTCCACGGGGCTGACTGGGAGGGGATGGGCAGGGTGCAAGTTCAAGTAACTTAGTCTATGATATGCGGTCATTTTGTGAGTTTCCCTGTTGGATTAGTGTAGCGGAGATTCCGCCCGAGACAGGTCTTTATACCGGTAGTCTACTGTTTTGTTAACATTTTTTTTTTGCATTTGAATTATATATTTTAAATATGACATGTCGTAAGTGAAATTCATTTAATATCTATTGCCGTCATATTGGTCACATAATATATTTATAAATACTCTACGTAGCCTATATATACTTCACCAATTGCATTAAATTACTCACTGTAGCCAACTGAAGTGTGACTGCACCAAATGAGAGAAAAGGCATAAAAACCTAGCACAATATATTATTCGAAAATGGGGAGAGAAAATTTTGTAGGCCTATATAATTATTGTCCATATGTAAATATTGTATCAGCATCGAGGCAAAAGTGCATACCGGTATGTCAGCACATTCCTTACTAGTGGAATGGAAAGTACGAAGAGGAAAAGATGTGCATATAGTACAGAACTAATGAAATTAATTAAAGGATGAAAATATGGCGGTGGAAGGAAATGTACGCAGTACGTAACCATCACGGTCAAAATGATGATCCATGTCTATAAATTACTAACGAGTTCATACAACCAGACCGGAGTAAGATTACTTAATATGTAAAACTTCATCCACTCTCTAGCCAATGATTCACCATTGATGTGACAACTGATCAAATTGTATTAAAAATAGACTGGATTTACTCTAGCACTTATTAAAATGCAGGAAAATAATTTTTGGATGGGTATTTTCAGTACAAACATGCGCAAATTATGCCTGAAGGTAGCATATGAGATGGATATGGACGTGTATTGCTATAAACACCTTATCCAGATTCTACAGTACATTGGGTTTTTTAAAAATCAATAGAGAACGCAGGTACGCCTACATGCCCGTTTTTTTGCAGACATCCCTGTTTGACAATTCCAAATTCAGTTTTCAATCATTGCGGAAATGTTCTCAAGTATCTATATTATTAATACCCTACTGTGATGGCGATTCCTCCCGCTGTGTACGGCCTACAGCATTGGAAGTGATGTCAAAGTTTAGCCCGCGTGTCCTATATTTGCAATAAACTTTGGTTTTTTGGAAATAGTGCCCAGGTAATTTATAAATCGCAAAAAAATGCCGACCGCCTTTAAAAAACCAACCACCACGGAGTTCCCACGTTCCGGCCGCGGGCGATACCTCTGTACCGTCTTACTTCGGTACTTCGCCGTCGGATGTCGCTGCCTGGTCCGCGTCTCTCTCTCTCTCTCTCCCCCCCCCTCTCTCCACTTTGGCAATTTTACCTAATTTATTTGCCAAATTTTTGCAAGTTGGTGCCTAGTGAATATTTTATATTCCACATGCTCCATACGTAAGTAGTTGGCCAGTATAGTTTTGTTGTTTGACTATAGTCGCTATAGTCTAGAATATGCACCAGAATTAATATTGTATGGGCTACTGTGCAAGAGGAAGGCCAGTCATAGGAAGCAATAGTTACAATTTTCATCGAAATTGTATTTGAATATAAAAGATTAAATCAAATATAAAATATTAAATCAAAATGCATTAATTGTTACAATTTTGTAAATTTTAGACTAATTTGAGGCTGCTTTTGTGTTATAAAAATTCAGGCACCGTTTTGTCTACTAATCGCTATAGGCTTGCGTCGAACTTTATATTCCGTAATGTGTCACAGCACTTCGGCGTAATTCTACATAGGCGCTATAACCTGGCTATAACCTTCCGTGACCCAGACTAGTAAATAGATAAAACGCCCTTGCTTGACTTATTTATCCTCCGTTCCAATGTTCTAACAGCAAAAATAGGGAGAAACGCACCACCTCACACGCTCGCCCAACTCTGACACGAACCGAAGACAAAGCGTAATTAAAATGGTAACCGACCTGCCCAGAACCTTCAAACACCCACCCAAAAAAATCCGCAGTAACAAAAGCAGGCCTTTATTACTTGATTAGTTTTGTGGTCAGTACGCAAATGTTGCACGTAACTGGCGTCAGTCGGTGAAAGAAGTGCAATCAGCACCCCCTTTTCCCTCCCCGTGGCCAACACCCCCCTTGCAGTAGCCAGTATGCGACCGGGTTTTAATTCCCCCACCACTCGCTCCCCCATTCTGGTCACCTACGGCGCTTTCCACCTCGACAGCAGGACATAAAACGGTTTTGAAAGCGTCATGATCGAAGCTCTTGCAATTCGGCCGCTGCACTTGTCCCCTGGCGAGCAAAAAGAGGGTGAGGGTGCGAGTGAGGACAGGTGTTGCATACGACAAACACCGGTTGTGCAGGTGCAACTTGTGCTAATGCGAGCTTTTTTCGCGGGAGTTAGGAGATAATCTAAAGGGCGCGCACTTTTTTTTCAAAAAAAAACAAAAAAAAGGCGGGAAAAAATTGGAAAGGGGAGCAGAAAAAGTAATACTTTCGATTTATGGCGGTTCGCACGAATGCCCTCGACCGGATGTAAACTGCCATCACAACTTCCACCTGCAGATGATGAATTTTCTCCTCTGGCCGTTTGATTGAACTTAGTTGTGAGCGGTCTCCGTGACGAAGTGTCTGGAAACTGGTTGTGAGCAAAAGTGGTGGAAAAAAGGTTAGGGTGGAAACGTATGACCTGCTTCCGTTCTGTCGGCTTCATTTAGTAGCGCTTGGAACAGAGACATGGCGGGACCTTGTGTGCGGAGGAAACGTGGCTGTAAATATCCCGGATAAATATCAACAATATAAATGGCGTCGGCTGGTGATAATGTCCATTACACGCGTCGCTTCTACAATGATCGCCAAGAGCACGGAACGAATGTTGAATCGTGAAGAGGCGCATTCGTCATTCGTACACCCCCGCCACTCCCCATAAAAGTAATGGGATGGTGGCATTTTACATAGTAATTGAAAAGCTGCCTTTAGTAGCCCGAGTCTTTACCGTTGCTGTGAGGCCGTTAGGTAGTCAATGGGTTGATGAGTCGCATCTGTCATTTGGGTGGGAGGTGCGCGCGGGAAAGCGGCATTAAAATTGAAAGCCAGGAGAAAGGTAATTAAACAAGTAGCTGGAGGAGAATGGTGAACGAGGCGCGTGCGTTAAATCGGGGGCCCAGGTTGAGAATGGGCCCACATACACCCCTTTTGCGTGGTCAAACTCCGGGGGTAAGGATCCAAATGATCCTCTTGTGGCCTCCGCTCGTTCCACTTTTCTTTCCAACTATTTTCGCCATCCTCAATCCTTTACTCCCCAAAACTTCTGTCCCTAGAACCTAGACCACGACAAGTCCTCTCCATCATTCGGTCTCAAATGCGAAAACTTTCTCTCCACTTTCTTCCTGACTTGGCGATGAATATGATCTTTGTCAGGGGAGGTCGCGAGGAGAGATGGCCAATATATGTGGGGTTGGGGGGTAGGGGTGGTGCAGGAGGATGGGGGGGGGGAGGTAGGGGGCAGGAAAACGACAGGGATATTGCTCCAAGTAAAGCTGTTGGAGGATTTTTGCCTCCCGTATTCTATTATGGGCTTCCGACCCTTCTCTGCGCTTCTTCCTCGGCTTACACCCAGGAGACCGGACGGATGAAAAAGATCTGCCTTGTTGAGCCGCTTTGGGATGCTTTCCACAGGACCAAATGGCCACTGGTCAATTTTTGCACTTGGCTCCAGATGATTGGAAAGGGATGCAACGTGGGGGAAAATTCTCACTACAGACTCCCAATACTGGAAATGCCGTAAAAGAAGGCGGCAAGATGGCAAAGCTGGATTTTATAGTATTGAGGCTCGTGCTGTCGACACGACAGATCCGGCCGGTAAGGCCAAAGGTGACAAAGAACTATTCTTGTCAGATAGTCTATTATTTGAGAATTACTGGTTACGTAGTCATGACAAGAGCATAGGAGGGCTGCGCTGAAAGTTTGTGTCAAGAATGAACTGGTATGAGCTGAATGCACGACACTTTTTACTGCGAAGAAAAGGCAGTAGGCTACTTTATGACTTCAGCAGTTACTTTGCTTGTACTTTGTAACTACATGACTGTAGACCTATTCAACCGTAAATGTGTGTTACTTTCAAAACAATTAATGCAATAATATTCTGATAATAAAGACAAATTAATATCTCTGAACCTAACACATACTACATGCCTCCTGTGCACGTGTACTGGTGTACAGAACATGACAAAATAAGGTATGCTGCGGAAGATATTGCTCTTTTTCTCCGTTTCGCTGAGTTTTTAACAGACCATTAAGAAGGTTGGAGGAACGGTAAAAACGACTTTACAGCTCTCCCAACCACCAGGCCTACTGAGTAATTTTACTGACCATTTGTCGGAGAGCCAATGATCAACATCATGTCGCGGTTGCACCAGTCTCCGATCGAGTCACCTAGTCAGGTACTTCATCGGTTTGTTTATTTTTAAAATCATCACTTGGTTGAAAGTTGTATCGTCGCCTATAAAAATAGTGTAATTTATTATTATGTGCATTGCCAAGATGGACTACCCACTACCGCTTATTTTTGCAAATCAGTTAGCTGTAGGATATAATTACATTGAACGGGCTATGATTCCCGTTGGCACTTGGCTAGTGCATTTAAAGTATGTTATAAATTAATCAGGCTTATTTTAATGTTAAAATGAATCTGTTATAATACTTTCATAGTTATTAATGACGTAATGGCTCTGGTGACACCCAAAGCTGTAGGCGCAGGGACTACTATAGGTATAATAAACATGGCGTATTTTAATGGTTATGGAGTGATGGAATTGATGATTGAAGATTGAGAAAGAGGGAATTGCAGCATAATTACATTGCCCGGAATAATTCCGTCTTTGGCAAAGAAGTGACGAACTATAGACTACCTGAGGTTACTACTTACCACTATACTCCTATAATAATAATTAATAAATAATTATTGTGGGGTATAGTGCTCACCTTAGCGGTATCAGCACAGACCTTTTTGTACAGTACATTGTGACACGCCCGGGCCCACGGGCAGGATGACAGGAGGGGATGTGCAAGGTGCAGTGCAATGTCGTAGCTGTGGTCATTTTGTGAACTCCCCCGGGTGGTTTGTCTTAACGGAAATACCACCTTAGACGAAGCCAGAGACGACCACTTAACTCTGCACGAGATGAAGGGGGTGTCCCCGGGCTGGGATCGAACCCGGGACCTTAACATCCATGGGCGCGTGCGTTACAGCAACACCACTCCGCCTCCCTATACTCCTATAACAAACCAGATTCCGGAGTTTACTGAATACATTCGTTCTTCCAAAAGTAGTGCTTCTAGTTAGCCTGATATGTAAACCCAAAAGGAACCGTAAAGTATTAAAAAGGGCTCCACATGATTTGAATGGAAGCACATCCTTGCGAGATGTTGAGCCCCAGCCTCCGGGCCCCTCGCCGGGCGCCCACTCATTCCAACCGCACCACGCCACTTCCAGTTTCCCCGTCTCTCTCTCTCTCTCTCTCTCTCTCTCTCTCTCTCTCTCTCTCTCTCTCTCTCTCATCCCCATCCACCCACCCGCCACCCCCAACATTTCCGAATACTTGCCACTTTGCTTAAAAGCAAGGATCACGGGGGGAGGCCCTGCCGAGTTCTTAGTCCAGAGCGCCACTTGACTATGCAGGCTACGGCGTATAATAAGAGCCGAGTTTCCAACTGTAGTTAGTTTACCATATCTAGGAGAACCATAATAGAGGCGGGGAAGGAAAAGAGAGGCAGGCAAGGATGATGGGAGGGGGTGGTAGCCGGACCCAAGTCTTCCTTGCTTCCAATTAACGTTGGGAGCAAGTCATTTAGTCTAATGGGAGATTCCCGCAGCGCCAACTTGGGGCACTGGAGCAGAACCTTCTCCCTTGGCCTCTTTCAAGTCCCATCCCGTTAGTTGCGCCCAACGGCCACCCTCCAATGTGTTTCCATTTCCGAGTCATCCTCACTTCCCTTTGGAAACGTCCGAAGAGCTTCCTGAAATAAGCGACCGATACTCACAAGGAGGAGGAACGACGCCATCAACATGGCGATCCAGGAAGGGCATCCAACCAAATGAGTACACCAGGCATCCCACTGCATGGCGGCTGGGGCCTACTCATTCACACTAGTGCTCACGTAATCACGCTTGGACCCGGGTAATGCACTACCTGAGTACCCGGGGTGTCACAAATACAACCCCAGTCGTCGGGTATTGTGGATACCGGTAGCAAAACAGTCAGTTGATGGAAATTGCAGTGGGTACTGGGTACAAGGGTGATTGAAATGAAGATGATCCAGTCAATCGTGTTCTGACATTATGAATAAGTCCAATAACAATATAGGCTACTACTCTGAAAATATAGAAAAGTGTCATCTAACCTTGGACCAAGTTTGATTACTATCAGAAAGACAGTTGGGTCAGTAAAAATTCAATAGCTAACCCCCACCAACCAATTTCTGGCCCGACCGCCAAAAGGGCGATGGCAGCTGGACCAAAGATTTAGGATGGTTCGGTACTGAAGCTGTTGGTGGAGGATGGCATAGAGCAGGGGTATTCAACTAGTTTCTGACAAGGTCCAGTATTTACCTTTCCTGGGCCATTGAAGGTCCGGACACCCCCCCCCCCCCGGATAAAAATATATAGATTTTATATGGTACCACAGGATTCATATTCGAAAATATAAACATGTGCAGCAAGAGTAGAAGGGCCTATCAAGACAGGGGATATTACGACATTTTCGCCCTTTATGATGTCCTGTATACAGGGGCGTAGGCAGAAGAATTTCGGAGGGGGGCCCATTTCGTAAGCACAAGGTGAACAAGCCGTAAAGGGCGGGAAATTTTTGGGGGGTTCAAGGTCACACGAGCTTAGGTGAGATGTGGGAGATTTGAATAGGTGCGTATTTGATGAAATTGGTAGCACTTTTTCAAAAAAAAATAATTATGAATTTGTAATTTATCATGCTATTTCAAACTGTCCTGTATATTGTCGCGGTCCGGATCCGGACCGCGGGCCGCCAGTTGAATATCCCTGGCATAGAGTGACCCAAAGGTGATGCCCAAGTGTTGTTACCAATTTCTGTGTGGTAATCCGCCTGTTTGCAAGCACTAACAAGGGAACGACCAAGGTCGGTCCCCTCCGATTAGGTTAAAACTCGCTTGAGGGGTCACTCATGTGCGATAGACACAGTGGTGAAAGTGCTAGATGCCATTGTCCATCAGTTTCCGAGATATGAGAGACAGAAACATCCGAATTTTGGCCGCGCGTATAGGGATATAGGCTATGGGGACCTTGCCGGGCCTTGCACTTGTCCCTTCCCGCCCGACACCTGTACGCGCGGCCAAAATGCCGATTTTTTGATGCTCATATCTCGGAAACGGCTGGATAGTGGCATCTAGGACTTTTACCATTGTGTCTATCGCACATGAGTGACCCCTCAAGCGAGTTTCAACTAAATCGGAGGCGACCGACCTTGGTCGTTCCCTTGTAAGAATCCCCTTGTGAAAAAATGGTGTCTTGGATGATTCAATTGGTCCAGCAATGGGAGATACATGCCAATGTTCTCAGAGAGTAACACTGAACAAATAGCGCAGTCCAAGTCATTTCCTTGCTTTCATTTCGCGGTCTACCTCCATCCTGAATCCTCGCCCTGCTGTCACCCATCCTTATGGCGGTCGGGCCCAAAATTGGCTGGTGGGGTTACTCGATGAATTTTTACAGGTGCTTCTGTCATTTTGAGGTAAACCAAAGTTGGCGAAATGGCAGGTGAAACATATCCAGTTATATTAGTTCATTTGATCCATGACTTATAACCAAGTTATGTCAGATCACGGTGGGCTAGTAGGATTTCATTCGAATCACCCTTGTGGAATCCGTTATACTGTATATGCAGGGGTAGCATTCACATGAGACATGACCCAAGTCGAAGTGGCTATAGATTCAGTTATAAAGTTTCTTCTGGGTTGTCTGGAGCCGCAGTTAGCGCCATGTTGCTTCTCCCTCTATAACGAGGAACACCTTAAGTATACGGTTGCCGTGGAAACCGAGCTCCCGAAATATTTTCTCTTTTTATTTTTCCCAAGGAGGGGAGAAACTGCAAGAGGGTGGGGAGAGAAGAAAAGCGGCTGCGAATCGCACTCGGTGGCTCCTCGCACTCCCAATTTGCTAATTTGGGCGGGATGAAGGAAGAAAGTGCAGCCGGAGAGGGTGGGTGGCCCATAGTTGCAATGAGATCCCACCGAGGCCTGTTTTTATAGGGCACGACGCGACTT
The DNA here is from genome assembly GCA_000934665.2 of Catajapyx aquilonaris. NCBI lineage: Eukaryota > Metazoa > Arthropoda > Diplura > Dicellurata > Japygidae > Catajapyx > Catajapyx aquilonaris. Next base: position 76,415 of record JYFJ02004390.1, read on the forward strand.
TGCAGCTACCCTTCATGAAGTGTGCGCGTGTGCCCAAGTTTCCAGCCAGCTTTGTCGATATTTTGTAATTAGGAACTGTATTCCGGCATGCCCTATGCATAAATTATTGTTCAGTGATCTACCGCTTTTAATAAAAGTATTTTGATGGCAAAAGATACACTAAATAAGCTGTAATGGAAATAATGAGTGGGGACCCAGTGTTACGCTATTATACTGTATTGGGCTGATGGTCATTTCATGTCGACAAAGTCTCCCTCGAGGGCGACAAAGTCATACAGTGAAACCTGTCTGCAGCGGACTTTGCAATAACGAAATCTTGTCCATCACTACTGGAAAAATTTGCGGTCCCGTTAGAGACAAAGGATTTGTCCTTTATTTTTGAGGCGGTCGAAAGGGCTATGCGAGCTTTTTATATCATTTTTCTTTTTTCTCTCTTTGTTTCTATCTCCAACTGTCCCAGGTTTGTATCTGCTAATAGCCAGATGGCCTAAGTTGAGGGGGGAGGAAACAGTTCGGTGACATAATTTAAATGCATAGAAAATTATCTATGAACGAATTTAGTGTTCGCGGATCATTTCTTATCGTGTAAAATTTTCTCGCATTATTCCGCTATATGCAGGTTTCTACTGTACTTTATTCTGATTCTAGCAGTATTATTCTATTGTTAGTAGCACAGCGTAATGTAGGGCATAAATACGTCTTTCATACGTTTTTATTCGCCTACGCGTAGCTACTGCCCTATCTTGCACAGCCATTTCAATCGCATAAGATTTGGCATATGCGAAAATATTACAGACCACCGATGTTGTATAAGATCCAAGGACCACAAAATTCGTTTACATTCTGGGAAGCTCCCCTCTTGATACCCTCTTATGGATTAACCTGGATTCGCTAGCATTGTTGCCTTGAGGCGAGTCTCATTTTATTTCTCATTAGTGTACCGTAGTCAGGTTGGAAGTGCGGACGTCTTTTCTGCCGCCAGTTTCGCGGAAAAGTCATCTCGCCTATACAGTATTTCCGCTGCAGCTACATTAACCAAATTAACTCCCTGCCTTGTGGGAGATTCTATTTTGCATGAAGAATAGGATTATAGGCGACCGCGAGACAATTCCTGCAGAATTTTCTTGCCATTCAGAGTGATGCGTATTGTAGATTAGGCTTAGGGAAATATCATAATGAAAGTATAGTGGAGGGGAGGTTGCCAGGGGTCTTAAGGAAGTAAAGTGACGGAGCTGCTACGCTTTAATTAATTAATTATGGTTGCCTTGTGCGGGTGGAAGAAGTACGTATGTACCCAGAAGGAAGGGACGTTGATTTTACTGGCTGCCGTCATACAAGCTGGTGGAAGTACTGCACCATATTTGCCAGTGGTATGGTGTAATAATTTTATTATCCATACCGGCTTTTTGCTCTAGGACCATTATGAAGTAGCTACGTATATACGGTATACGAGTATATTCGAGAAGTGTATGGGGCAGTCTCTTCGTTAGTACAGTATTTTAAAATGTTGGTCAATAGTATAGTTTTGGATTCAATCCCCTGGTAGGGAATTTACAAGTTTGACAAAATGCATGTTACCTTGAAGAGTTTATGCGACTTTTTGTTAGGGAGACAGGAACACCAGAATGTCAATATTAGATTAGGAACTTGAATGATATTATTATACTGTATTAAAAATTTTACAGAAGGGGAAGCAAAAAAAGGGGGGGGGGGGCGAGCGAGGGTGTGTTTCGACCACACATCCCAGAAAACCCTCCGATATACAAGAAACTAGTCTAGAGTGGAAATGGGGATTATCTCGAAGTTTCCTCCGGCAGTTGACAATCAACTTATTCGACTGCAAAGATCATGCGTGCAAACTGACTTCGGGCTAGCATCGTGTAAATTGCTGACATGAGGAAAGTTGCAAGTTGAGATGAATAATATCTTGATAATATAAACGACAAACGAAACCTAATACGAAACAGGAAACGAAATGCAAATGCGACGCAAATACGGTACTGCACTGATAACATAAATACGGTAGTTACCTATGGTGACGTCACGTCCATGGACGACTGCAACTCCTGCGGTCTCCAATACGATTTATAAACGAGGAAGTCAGGCTTGAGTCAGTCACACTTTTAATCGGAAGTGGGCTCCTCTCTAGGTGACTGTTCTGTTGACACACCTGACTTAATTCGGCCCAGTAATCTGATGTGAAGAGAAACTCGGCCTGATTACCGTGGGTAGTATCCCGCCATCTTACTTCCTCCTTACATTCCCACCTGGAGGGATAACCGGCCGGCAATAGCTCACCACCCATCCACCCAATCTCCTCGTCACTTTACCTATACCGGTATATTAACCCCTGACCCGCGACACAGGCGGCAACACTAACTAACCTGGGGTGTACAAGGTAACGGTACTCAACCCACCACACGGGGCTAGCGTTACGTACTGTCTAGGTAAAGCTCTCACGTGAAACTGTGCACCAGAGGGGCCCTGGAAAGAAACAGTAACTCGGAAAGAAATCGCTGTGAAATATACACGATCTGTGTTTATTAAACAAAGGCTTTTGACCGTACCATTGATGCCTTGAAACACAAAAACCAAATGTTTCATGGTACGAAAATAAGCCTGTGCCAGCTTCACATAGTCTTTTAGCGGCGCTTCTTGCAGTATCGGAGCAGGTGCTGCTTGTAGGACTGGGCTGAGGAGAATCCTTTCTGGCAGAGCTTGCAGTTGAACGGCTTGCGCTTCAGGTGTGTGTTCTTATGGTTCCTGAAGGCATAGGCCCTGTTGAACTCCTTGCTGCACCCGGGGAACTTGCATTTGAAGCGGGTTTCCCCCTGGTGATCCCTTTCGTGGCGGTTCCTGCTTCCTGTCTGGGTGAACTTGGAGGGCTTGCAGTTGAACGGCTTGCACGTCTTGCAGTATCGGAGCTGGTGCTGCTTGTAGGACTGGGCTGAGGAGAAGCCTCTCTTGCAGGGCTTGCAGTTGAACGGCTTGCGCTTCAGATGTGTGTTCTTATGGTCCCTGAAGGCATAGGCCCTGTTGAACGCCTTGGTGCACCCGCGGAACTTGCATTTGAAGCGGGTTTTCCCCTGGTGATCCCTTTCGTGGCGGTTCCTGCTTCCTGTCTGGGTGAACTTATTGGGGCAGATCTGGCATCCGTATGGTTTCTCCCGAGTGTGAACTACCCTGTGTTGTAGCATGCTGCTCCTGTAGAGAAATTTCTTCTTGCAAAAGTCACAAGTTTTTCCTCTAGGAGAACGGCGAGGCCGACTCTTTTTCTCAGAAGGTTGAACCAAGGGTGCGGAAGGCTGCTCGGGTATGAGAGGAGTCTCCTGATCTATGAGGACTGCAGAGGCTACGTCCTGTTGTTCATCTCCAGAAGGCTGGACCAAGGGGACGGCAGCCTCGTTGGGTAGGAGAGGAGTCTCATTATCAATGAACATTGCAGCGGATGCGTCCTCTTGGTCATCTTCAGAAGGCTGGACCAAAGGGATGGCAGCATGGTCGTATAGGAGAAGATTCTCCATATCTGTGAGGACGGCAGCGACTGCGTCCTGTTGGGGGATGACAGCCTCGTTGGGTAGGAGAGAAGTCTCATTATCTATGAACATTGCAGCGGATGCGTCCTCTTGGTCATCTTCAGAAGGCTGGACCAAAGGGATGGCAGCATGGTCGTATAGGAGAAGATTCTCCATATCTGTGAGGACGGCAGCGACTGCGTCCTGTTGGGGGATGACAGCCTCGTTGGGTAGGAGAGGAGTCTCATTATCTATGAACATTGCAGCGGATGCGTCCTCTTGGTCATCTTCAGAAGACTGGACCAAGGGGATGGCAGTCTGGTCTGGTCCGAGAGGAGTCCCCTGATTTATGCATACTAACACGACCAAGGGGCAGGCAGGCAGGTCTGGTATGAGAGGAGTCTCCTGATCTATGAGGACTGCAGAGGCTACGTCCTCTTGCTCATCTCCAGAAGGCTGGACCAAGGGGACGGCAGCCTCGTTGGGTAGGTGAGGAGTCTCATTATCTATGAACGTTGCAGCGGATGCGTCCTCTTGGTCATCTTCAGAAGGCTGGACCAAGGGAATGTCAGGCTGGTCTGGTATGAGAGGAGTCTCCTGATCTATGAGGACTGCAGAGGCTACGTCCTCTTGCTCATCTCCAGAAGGCTGGACCAAGGGGACGGCAGCCTCGTTGGGTAGGTGAGGAGTCTCATTATCTATGAACGTTGCAGCGGATGCGTCCTCTTGGTCATCTTCAGAAGGCTGGACCAAGGTAATGTCAGGCTGGTCTGGTATGAGAGGAGTCTCCTGATCTATGAGGACTGCAGAGGCTACGTCCTCTTGCTCATCTCCAGAAGGCTGGACCAAGGGGACGGCAGCCTCGTTGGGTAGGTGAGGAGTCTCATTATCTATGAACATCGCATCGGATGTGTCCTCTTGGTCATCTTCAGAAGGCTGGACCAAGGGAATGTCAGGCTGGTCTGGTATGAGAGGAGTCGCCTGATCTATGAGGACTGCAGAGGCTACGTCCTCTTGCTCATCTCCAGAAGGCTGGACCAAGGGGACGGCAGCCTCGTTGGGTAGGTGAGGAGTCTCATTATCTATGAACATCGCATCGGATGTGTCCTCTTGGTCATCTTCAGAAGGCTGGACCAAGGGAATGTCAGGCTGGTCTGGTATGAGAGGAGTCTCCTGATCTATGAGGACTGCAGAGGCTACGTCCTCTTGCTCATCTCCAGAAGGCTGGACCAAGGGGACGGCAGCCTCGGTGGGTAGGTGAGGAGTCTCATTATCTATGAACATCGCATCGGATGTGTCCTCTTGGTCATCTTCAGAAGGCTGGACCAAGAGAATGTCAGGCTGGTCTGGTATGAGAGGAGTCTCCTGATTTATGAGGACTGCAGAGGCTACGTCCTTTTGCTCATCTCCAGAAGGCTGGACCAAGGGGACGGCTGCCTCGTTGGGTAGGAGAGGAGTCTCATTATCTATGAACATCGCATCGGATGTGTCCTCTTGGTCATCTTCAGAAGGCTGGACCAAAGGGGTGGCAGCCTGGTCGTATAGGAGAAGATTCTCCATATCAGTGAGGGCGGCAACGACTGCGTCCTGTTGGGGGATGACAGCCTCGTTCAGTAGGGGAGGCTCCACGTCGTCCTGGTTGACAGCGACGTGGCCTGGAATGTTGTCGCCATGATGAGCAACATTCTCGCTTTGTGGAATATCAAGGCCCCCATCGTCAAAATCGTCAACCAGTCGGTCGGTGTGGCCTGGCTCAGGGTTCTCACCCTCCACATGCTGTTGTTGGGGGATGGCAGCCTCGTTGAAGATGGGAGGCTCCACTCCCTCATGGTTGACAGCGACTTGGCCTGGAATGTTGTGACCATGATGATCCTCATTATCGCCATCATTAAAACCTTGCGAGCCCTCAATATCGACGTCAAAATCGTCAGCCTCGGCATCCATGTCATCATCGTCGATGTCGCCAGAAAGGTTGTCGCCATGATGTGCCATATTCTGGCTTTGCGGATTCTCCAGGTCCTCAAGAAAGACGTCAAAATCGTCATCCAGTTCTTCGGCGTCGCCTGGCTCAGGGTGCTCAGCTTCCACATGCTGCTGCATGAGGGCTCGCGAGTTGAACATTTGCCAGCAATAGATGCACCTGGTTCTGCCCCCAAAATAGTCTGCTACCCTGAACAGGACGTTGCAGATCACATCTGCTTCGTTTATATTCGGCTGATCAGCCATCTTCTCTGCTCAGTGATACCCTGGGGGAAAGAATATATTTGTTTAGTGGACATAATGTCAGGGTCTGATTCCCACAACTGTGTCGGTGGACACGCCTAACAGTAGTCTTTTTAACCATGGTAAGTTATATTAAATTCCAATGTAGCACATGAGAAAGTAAGACGCGAATGTGGCGTAATTACATGGATTTTTCCTCATAGTGAATTAGGCTACATGCAAAAGTATACAACAAGGCCAGATTTTAAAATAAATTATTTTTATGGTATTGTGTGCTCTGGAGGTTGAGATAGTATATTTTTATATTTGAATAATAATAATTAGAGAATTCTCACATACAATTACATTGCTTAGTTACGTAAATCTATGGCAACCAACAATGCAATTCAATTACATATGTGTCCAGACGGTAGGGTCACCCTGTATAATGTATAATATATAAACGCAAAAGGTGACTTAATACGCGGGAATTATCTTCCCCGTGCTTCCCCGAGGTGAGTGTCCCTCTGGGTGATCGTAGCCTACCTTTGCAAGGGTTGGTTTTTGATATTTTCAGTGGTAAATCGGAGGACTTTATGGAGCCTTTTCATTTTAACATGTTGGGGGCGACGTGTATCATTATGATGATCTGCGGATGTTTGAATTTCCCGTGTTAAAATGTGTAGATTGAATTCGAACTTTGGTGGTCAAAATTCGGTTCAATATACTCCTGCCATCTCTTGGCTGGTGACTCAACTATCATGACATCCCCCACAATCCACTGGGCGGGAGTCAAGCTGAGTCGAACATCCCAAGGTCACGCGACTTCCGCGTCATCTTTCATGTAAAGATTGTAAAGAAACGCCCTGAGTACAGGGTTCCCCTTAAAGTCTGGACCCTTGGGAGTTTCGCATAGTACAGTGTTGTGGTAATATTTTGCAACCATAATAGCAGTGTATAGTGATTATGTAAACTTGTTAGGCCTATCTACGTTCTGAGAGCCAGACGATTCTTTAAAAATTATTTCTGGAACACCCTGTAGATGAATTTCTCCCGGCATTTCACATTCAAAAGGACCACCAGGAATTACAATGATTAATTTTGGTGCGAAGTTGTTATTCATTAATATCACTCCTACATCGAAGTTTGAACAAAACAGAAAAAAGAAAAAAAGCCCACAACAACAACAACAACAACAAGAGACTTAGCCATCAACAGATTAAAGGGACACTCCACTCAAAATACAAGTTGGGTTCTAAACATCGGGCAAAAAATCATGATTCCGAGGGTATAAGCAGTTTTTCTGAGAGACGAACGGTATGGCCAGGGTGAAAGCTGGAAGTGTGTCGTTCGAAAACCGCGCGCGGAGCAGGTGAGCGCAGGTGGCGACGCCACCAGAGGAGCGGAACTTGCGGAACTAGACCAGGGGCCTGGCCAGGCGTGCCAGGCGCCTGGCGCGGCAGTTGTTTATTGACCGCGCTATACTTCTCCGGTTTGCCGCGGGATGGTGTTGAATCGCCCTTCTGAGCAGACGACGCGACGTGTGTAGATATATGATTTTTCGTGTTACCGTTGGGCGTAGAAAAAAACCGATTGCACATTCGGAATCAGGATTTTTTGCCCGATTTTTAGAACCTAACTTGTATTGAGTGGAGTGTCCCTTTAAACCATTTTTAAAATTACTTTGTTACTATAGTTAAGCGCGAGCCTTGACTGCTGTATTGTGTGTGCCCCCAAAATAAGCCTAGTAGGGCTTGAGCACGTGTTACTAAAAACCAATAAAAATAAATTGTCCAATATTTATTGACAGAAAATTTAAACAGAGTGCGCAATAAAGTTACATATAAATATGTCATAATTAGACGCATTCTCCCCAATGAAAATCTGCATACATGTGGATCCCCATCACCAGGTAACAGTTATTATGTTACCGCATTACCTCTCATATTGCGGCATGCCGGTGTAGTCGAGGTCGACCAGTTTTTAGAAATGCATGATCTGGTGGCTATACCGGCATGCCGGTATAAGGCGAGGTTTTCACATAAGTTACATTATCCTTTCTGAACTTGACATTTGCCTGAAAATCGAAATTCACGTAAAGGCTATCGAAAACTGAGGCACATTTTCCAAATAGGGTACCCGTACCATATATTGTTTTCAATCGCAGTGTTTGGCAATAATCTCTATTTAAACAGCATGTTAGAGCAGGGGGTTCCCCTGTCAAAGCAGACTGACGATGGGATTGGTCACACACACTACATTTTTTTAATGCACTGTGCAACAGAACTGACATATTCTCACAGCCTGTACACTCGCCCATTTTCATTGTAACATTACTTTAGTATGGTACCAGAAGCATTCCAAAAAATTTGGCAAGGATCAAAATTACGGAAATCTACCTCGGTTATTGCCGCATGCCGGCCACCCCCGGGTTATACCGGAATGCTGGTCGACCTCGTTTTATACCGGCGGGCGTGCCGCAATATGAGAGGTAATACGGTTGAGAGAAAATGGCAAAGTTGGACTAAAGAAGCCCCATGGGGTGGGGCTACTTTAGTCCAGTATGATGAACCCCTTGGAAAAATGTCCGCGTGGTTGAATTAAACACCATTATTGGTCCAGATAATACAGAGGCAAAGACATGTGTACATCTTGGAGATGTGAGATCCCTTGGATAATTATATTTCAACACAACAGTAGGATATATTTCTCTGAATAGGCTGTATTTATAAATCATATTTCGTCTTAATAATCAAATATTTTAGTGCAACTGCTACTGGTATGGTACTACATGGGTAATTATGGCATGGAGACACTTTTTGAACTCACTGACTGTGCCCAGAGAGTCCAGTTTATCATGGTACAGTACAAGTTGCACTTGAGTCAAATGCAAAATCGTCTCTATCTTTTTGGGCGATATAGTACAAGGAGTCTTGGGGCTTCTTTGATTCAAGAATATTATGGACCGAAGTAACACCATCACTTACAACTCTTTTGATTTCTCTCTCTCTCTCTCTCTCTCTCTCTCTCTCTCTCTCTCTCTCTCNNCCCCCCCCCGCACACACAATTCCTGATAAGAGTTATTTCGGTAGTAGGCCCTATATGGCTGGAACGGCAACTAAACATACTACAAATCCTTGCATGCTAAATGAATGTGATACCTACACGTGCGGCTGCACCGGTCTTAGCAGTACGGACTTCTTGAAAACACGTGCCAAAGCGTGCCAAAGTGACTTGTGGAAAGTAGTCATCTGCCGGCGGGTTTACAAACTTCGATGTATGACACATTTACCAGTAATGTCAAAACTCCTTATAGTGATTCTGACTGTGCTTATTACTCTCCGATTCACATAAGAATGAACCTTTTTCGATATGTATACGCCCGAGGGGTCGGTGAACCACCCGAAGTAGTGCCCAACATGCCGGGCCATACCGCTCTTCACAACAAAATGTGCAGTTTGTGTAGCGCTGCAGCTACCGCATGGGCTGCCCATGATAATCAGGCATTCGAATTACATGTATACAGGGGGTTTCAACTTTTTCGTCCGAACAGTTATCGGAAAATTGCACGTAGCTGGTACTTTGTAAGCAGTGACTTGCAACCGGCGATTTGTCGGAGGAATGGGGAATGGGGAATGGGGAAAGTCACACATCCCGTGGCATGTGTGACCCTCAATCTTTTTTCCAGCCTCGACCCTCAGTTTTTATTTATTTATTTATTTATTTATTTATTTGGGATCCCCCTTGAGACCCATTGGCCAATGCAGGGGGAGGAGATCGCCTCCATTTTTCTAGACTTTTCAATCACACCGGTGCAGGGACAGGGAAGGGACATGGAGGGAGGAACAAGGTGCAGTGCATTGTCCTGTGGTGGGGGCCGTGTGCAGTCCCTCAGGGGGCCAAGCTTTAGACACCCCCCTAGGCGCGGCGCGGAAGCCCCCCACCGAACACCGCGCCTCCTCCAGGGAAAGGAAGGAAGCGGCTGTGGCCTATATAACGGTACGGTCCCGGGATTTCCCTGGGGTGACCTTGGAAAACCACAGAAAACCAAGGCCTTGACCCTCAGTTTTCAGCGGGCAGCACGTATGCCACTTCAACCTACGATTCGCAGGGAATATTCCCCGTTCCTCCGAAAAATCACAGTTTGCAAGTCACTGCTTACAAAGTAGCAGCTACGTGCAATTTTCCGATAATTGTTCCGACAAAAAAGTTGAAACACCCTGTATACTATAGGGTTCAAATACTTTTGGCCACTTTATCCTGGTCTTGAAGCAACCCTTCACATACACACACACCTCCTTAACGTGGGGTCTGTGCGAAGGGTTGCTTCAAGACCAGGATAAAGTGGCCAAAAGTATTTGAACCCGATAGTACCAGCACTGTTTCTTTCAGAAAGCCATAGATACCGGGGACTAATTTTGTGGCGCGGCGGCTCACCGACGCCTCGGGCGTATGGATATCCAAAAAGGTTCGCACTTATGTGATTCGGAGTGTACTACAGGGTGTAACAAGACCCAATGCAGAAATTTTAAAGGTGGGTAGGGGACCCCAAAACAAACATTTTTGACCAATGAACCCACCCTCTAAAAAAATCATCCACCCTCTAAAAAATTATCAAATTTACTGAAATCGATAACTTGTTAGTACCTGTGGTACGGTAACAGTTATGTGGTTTGCTGCTACTATATGGTAGCGTTGTCATGGTAGTGTCGACAAGTAATTGTCTGGTACTGTACAATACAACAAGTAAAAGTCTGGAAAATAAACAATTCAGTGTTGTTCCAATCAACTCGGGAATCTCTTGTGCGTCGTTGTAGGCTGTGTGTACAAGTGGCTGGAGGACACTTTTAGCAGCTCCTTTGATTACAGTTTTGTGCTGGGTGAAATAAAGGTGGTGGTGAGTTTCATGTCAGCTTTCATTGATTTGTGGTGGTGATGACTTTTTACAGTACTGTACTAAATTGTCAACACTATACCATGACAACGCTCCTGTTGAGTAGCAGCAACCACATAACTGTTACTACAGGTACTAACCAGTTAGCAATTTCAGTAAATTTGCTGATTTTTAGAGGGTGGGTTCATTGGTCAAAAATGTTTGTTTTGGGGTCCCCTACCCACCTTTAAAATTTCTGCATTGGGTCTTGTTACACCCTGTATATCGCTCAAAAGGATAGAGACGATTGGCATTTGATTCAAGTGCAAGTTGCACTTGAGTCAAATGCAAAATCGTCTCTATCTTTTTGGGCGATATAGTACATGTACGTATACTTAGTGTCTTTACCTGCCATCTTATGCATTTTTGAAGTAACTTACTTGGTACGTACTTGTACCAATAGCCCCACTATAGGATCAAAGGTTACTATAATAATATTATTGCATTCTTGGTTTTCAGTGGTGCCAACTGGCAGGTTATCAATAGTACCAGGAGGTTGTAAAAATAAAGTAAAGGTTGAGTTCTTGGAGGACTAGGTACTATATCGCTCAAAAAGATAGACGATTGGCATTTGATTCAAGTGCAAGTTGCACTTGAGTCAAATGCAAAATCGTCTCTATCTTTTTGGGCGATATAGTACAGTACGTACAGTGCGGAAAACGAAAGGACGATCGGACGCCATCGTTTTGTTTACCGACTCCTAAAGTGCGGAAAACCAAACGACGGAAAAGTGGAAGGTTCCAGAGGTGGTTTGGCAGATTTCCGTTGACTAGGAGTCGGTATTAACAAAACGATGACGTCAGATCGTCCTTTCGTTTTCCGCACTGTATGTTCTTATTCGCAAGCACGGGTGAAGTGGGTGGCACCTAGCGGCGACCGCTGGAGTTACAGTCATGGCTGCCGAAAGTGGTTCTTGAAGCAGGCCGAGTATGGGGACGAAGCGAAAACTTGCTGCAACTTTGGCTTTGGGTCCATGTCGTGTTATGATCGTGCCAAAAAAAAAAAAAACGGCTGCACTTATTCCCGAAGTATTTACTTGCCTGCTGGAGGCATGGGAGATCGAACCTCATGGGAAAATGTGCCAACACCTATACTTGCACATGACTGAAAGGACACTGGACATGCTGAAAATGAACTTTGTCAAAATATTTGCAGTAAATCCTTATCTGCATACATAGTCACAACCAATATGCTCTTATCTCTAGCTGCTGCAAAATATTGAAAAGGGAAAACAATTGAAGAGCACAGGGGAAAAACGGGGAATGTCACACAAAAAATGTCCATGAAAAATCGAAGAAATAGCTTTATTTCTTCACGTGTCTAAAGAATAATAGGGATATCTTCACGTCATTATATGCAACTGTCACCCTTGTACCCATGGAAAGCCTCCAGGTATAAGTGTCACCTATGCTACTATTGTACTGTGCACTTGGCAGGAACCCCAACGGAATTGGACATTCCCCGCTTTTCCCCTGTGCTCTTCAATTGGACCTACTCCAGGAGAGATTTTTAAAAACATAAATTTTCGTGTTGCTTTTGCATGTTGGAATTAACCTATTTCAGACTCCAATGAAATTTAATACCTGTATTTGAACTTCATGTTGGTTTTATTATTTGAGAGATTTCTGGCACACCGACTGCTGATAATGTTGACCCAGAAAATGTGTACCGGTCCTTTACAATTTTAATATAGCCAACACTATAATGAATTGACTTCACTAAATTTGGCTAAAAATTGCTCTAGAATTTCCAAAATGCATCATTAGTTCAGGTGTTGCATTTACCCCATCTGCAGTAAATAAAACTCTAACTGACCCCCTCCCTATGGTATTGCATTCCGCTACGGGGTAATTCCGACACTTGTTGGGAAAAAGTTTGTTTAAATTTAATCCGCTATTTTTCCCATATAAATAAATATTGAAAAGAATAGAGCATCTCCTTAGTGATGATTTTAGATTCCATATTGTGCAATATTGCACTTTAGAGACAGTGTGAAACAAGTTACATCCGATGTTGCAAATAGGCCTACCACGTATCACCCTAGATATTTTAAAATTATAAATGATGCGCTTGATTGACCTCTTTTACGAAACATATATTAATATTCCTTATTTTAGAGATACACAATAACATTCAAAAACCACCATCGACATCGCAGAAGAGGTGGGCGGCAGTTACAGAAGACCGCCAGCTCCGATCGGAACTGATAATGTACAGTACTCCGGAGTCCGGACCATGCATGTTTATCGTTGAGGGGTTTGGAAATGTCATAATTGAATTTCTCGACCCTGAAAACGTAGGAAATGACACTAGGACGGCCAACAGTCATCGCAACTCTACAGGTTCGCCGAAAACACCCAATTTTTACGCCCTTTTAAAATCTTTGTGAGACTGTACAAAAATTCATCGAAACTTTCATTGGCAGCTACAACCCTGAAAACACTACATACGGTGCCTGGAACGCTGGAAAAAAATAATATCGCTTTTGGCTCGAAGTACATAATACTTTCAATGAAAGTATTATGTTTCAATAAGCCACTGTACTAGGAAACCGCTCCCACTTGAACCAGTTTGCTCCGCCATCTTGGCCGACTGCAGCGCCAACTATAGGCACCTGTGCTTGCGAATTACCCAGTCCCTTAACCTGTTGAGGGCCACGGAAGTCATATGACTTCCGAGGAAAGACGTGCCTCAGGGCCCACGGAAGTCATATGACCGTTTGCTACTTGTGCGCTCATTTGTTCTAATTTTAAAAGGAGCCAATGACTTTTAAGCTGCTCTTGCCATGCCATCTCGTGGTTGGGAGTTCA